>JABMCL010001779.1:280000-295000 GCA_018857735.1 Alviniconcha marisindica | reverse complement strand
ACCCCCCCTACCCCCACCCCTCAATAATGGAGTCCATTTTCTAACACTCGACAACAAAATCCTTTAAAAACAAAAACAAAAAAACAAAAACAATTATGACTACATAAACTTATAAAGGCAATTTACAAAACTCCATCATGGCATTGACCACCCCCCCCCCCACCCCCCCTTCAATAATGGAGTCCATTTTCTAACACTCGACAACAAAATCCTTTTAAAAAAATTAAAAAATACACACAAACAATTATGACTACATAAACTTATAAAGGCAATTTACAAAACCATCAGCATTGACCCCCCCCCCCCCCCCCTTCAATAATGGAGTCCATTTTCTAACACTCAACAACAAAATCCTTTTAAAAAAATATTAAAAAATGCACACACACAATTAAGGCTACATAAACTTAGAAAGGCAATTTACAAAACTCCGTCATGGGATTCACAGCATTACAACACCGATTTTCGGACATGCTGTGTCTTCAGCACGGGCTCACTACCTCTCCCAGGTAAATACTGACTGTGTTGTCTGTCATGCGTGAAAACACGGGTTTGCGAGTGCGACGTCGCGGGACAAACGGAACGGGATCTGGACGCCTCCCTCCTTCCCGCAGCCGTTCATACTGAAATGAGCACATAAAAAGTGGTTAATACAAGCAGCATGGTATATTCAAAGTAAGTTATAATGTATTCAAAATATAGATGCACACCGTAAAAAAAGATACGGAGTTATTACAATTAGAGATATATATGTCCAACCTTCTACACACGACTAAGAAATGATGAGGAAAATGCTGTAAACACTTCACTGTCTGCTGCAGCATTTATGTCCTTCAGAGGGACGACCGAAGATAACAGTAACATAACGTATCAGGGTTCATGTTAACCGGTAATTGTCAGTATTTTACTGGTTAAGACCGGCATATGCCGGGTACAAATTTAGCAGTCAGTCAGACACACTGGCTGTTATTTTGCTTGACCAATTCTCAGAAAACAAAAATCCAACACAAAGACAGACAAAGAGAGAGAGAGAGAGAGAATGTATGTGTATGTGTGTGTGGTGTGTGTGTGTGTGTGTGTGTGTGTGTGTGTGTGTGTGTGCATGTGTGTGTGTGGTGCGTGCGTGCGTGAGTGCGTACATGCATGCGTGCGTGTGCATGCATGCATGTTCTGGGCAGGGAAGGGGGCAGGGTGTTTGCTAGCAGAGCTCTGGCAGTAGCACAAGTGGCCATGTATCCGATCATTTAAGGTGACTGTAATTGTATGACTGATTTCCGAGACCTATTTTCATCACCTTACAGATGTCACATCAGTTTCAAAAATGTCTGGCATGATCACTGTGTACTAATCAACTGAGCCTAGGTCACAATGACCGAGTTACAGGATTCTAACATCCCAGCAATCCGCCCCATTACTGACAGAATTACAAGATTCTACCATCCCAGCAATCTGCCCCATACTGACCAAAATAAAGGATTCTACCATCCCAGCAATCTGCCCCATACTGACTGAATTACAGGATTCTAACATCCCAGCAATCCACACAGGATTCTAACATCCCAGCAATCTGCCCCATACTGACCAAAATAAAGGATTCTAACATCCCAGTAATCCACACAGGATTCTAACATCCCAGCAATCTGCCCCATACTGACTGAATTACAGGATTCTAACATCCCAGCAATCCACACAGGATTCTAACAGCCCAGCAATCCACACAGGATTCTAACATCCCAGTAATCCACACAGGATTCTAACATCCCAGCAATCTGCCCCATACTGACTGAATTACAGGATTCTAACATCCAGGCAATCCACACAGGATTCTAACATCCCAGTAATCCACACAGCATTCTAACATCCCAGTAATCCACACAGGATTCTAACATCCTGGCAACCTGACCCATACTGACTGAATTACAAGAGTCTAGCATCCCAGTAATCCACACAGGATTCTAACATCACAGCGATCTGCCCCATACTGACTGGATTACAAGATTCTAACATCCTAGTATTCCACACAGGATTCTAACATCACAGCAATCCACACAGGATTCTAACATCCCAGAAACCTGACCCATACTGACTGAATTACAAGATTCTAGCATCCCAGTAATCCACACAGGATTCTTAACATCCCAGCAATCTGCCCCATACTGACTGAATTACAGGATTCTAACATCCCAGCAGTCCAAACAGGATTCTAACATCCCAGCAATCTGCCCCACACTGACTGAATTACAAGATTCTAACATCCCAGTAATCCACACAGGATTCTAACATCCCAGCAATCTGCCCCATACTGACTGAATTACAGGATTCTAACATCCCAGCAGTCCAAACAGGATTCTAACATCCCAGCAATCTGACCCATACTGACTGAATTACAGGATTCTAACATCCCAGCAGTCCAAACAGGATTCTAACATCCCAGCATCCAAACAGGATTCTAACATCCCAGCAATCACCCATACTGACTGAATTACAAGATTCTAACATCCCAGCAGTCCAAAGATTCTAACATCCCACATCCAACAGGATTCTAACATCCCAGCAATCTGCCCCATACTGACTGAATTACAAGATTCTAACACCCCAGCAATCCACACAGATTCTAACATCCCACAATCCACCAGATTCTAAATCCCAGCAATCTGCCCCATACTGACTGAATTACAAGATTCTAACACCCAGCAATCCACACAGGATTCTAACATCCCAGCAATCCACACAGGATTCTAATATCCCAGCAATCTGCCCCATACTGACTGAATTACAAGATTCTAACATCCCAGCAATCCACATATGATTCTAACATCCCAGCAATCCACACAGGATTCTAACATCACAGCAATCTGCCCCATACTGACTGATTACAAGATTCTAACATCACAGCAATCCACACAGGATTCTAACATCCCAGCAATCCGCCCCATGCTCTTCCATCCATTTTAGCTTACTTAGCTAAGTCTTTTACTCAATACAGTTTGATCAAAGCATATAATTATGGAGTTCTGTCTCTGACTATAACAGCTTTGGTTTATAAATTTATCAATATCCTCGAATACACTTTTTGGGGTGGATTTTTTTCAAACTTTCCCTATAACAGTACACACACTTTTTGTTTGTTTTGCCACAATATTCATGGCGTGTGTGTGTGTGTGGCCTTTGTGTGTGTGTGTGTGTGTGTGTGTGTGTGTGTGTGTGTGTGTGTGTGTGTGTGTGTGTGTGTGTGTGTGTGTGTGTGTGTGTGTGTGTGCGTGCAGCCTTTGTGTGTGTGCATGCATGTGTGCATGCATGTATGCATGCGTGTGTGTGTGGTGCATGCGTGGTGCATGCACGCATCCATGCATGAGTGAATGTGTGTGCTTGTGAAATGTTCATGTCCCCCAACCATTTTGACCTGAAGGTATTCCAATGCATGTGTGCCACACTTAAAGCTGCTCTCACAACCGTCAACTCACAACCCTACCGACACTGTCAACGTGTTCATGCACAAAACATGGAACACAAGGGCACTCTTTAGTTCTTTTTCTTTCTTTCACTTTTTCCTTTTCTTTTTCTTTGGTATCTCAGGGCCCAAACCAAGCTTTATCTTCAATGCCACTGATATCGGCCCTACTTGAGCTAAGATCGTAAATAACCCAAATCGCAGCCAAGTGCAAAGCCCACAATTTTCAAGGGCTCGTTGGAAGGAGCACATCAGAAGAACAAAGTGACTTAGCTGCAGCGCACTGGCACAACTGGCTAAGAAACAGGCGTCAAGGCAGAATGGAAAGTCAGTAAAATACAAACAGTAATTATCTAGAATGCATTCAGAAATGTTTGTGGCTTAATTAACAAACACTGCAGTACATTCAAAACCAGTTCTACATTTCCATTTGAAAATGTGAATGGGTTATATCAATTTGAAAAGCATGCCAAACAGAATTATAGACAAGACCCACATGTCATGGTTTCATTCACAAAAATATATTTCAACATTATGTTGTGTGTGTGTGCACGCGCACACGTGTGTGTGTGTGTGTGCATGCTGGTGCACGCATGTGTGCGCGTGCATGTGTGTGTGCGCTCACATATGTGTGCATGCATGTGTGTGTTCACGCGTGTTGTGCTTGTTAATGTTTATGTTTGTATCCCCACAGAATACAACAGAATTGTACTACCATGCACGGTAAAACTGACTCCCCCTACCCCACCAACCCCAAATCTTTATCACATAGATATAACTTATTACATACGTGAAGACCGTGACCAGATAACAATTACGTTAGCCAGTTTAACAATTAGGACTGTGAGTAAAACCAAAGACCAACCTCAATCTGCAACTGTCGGACATCCTTGTCCTTGGCAAGTGGTAAGCGATCACGAGTCCCTCCAGCAAGGGCCGGTTTTCGTTTCTGGCCTTCCGCAATCTGGTCCAGCAGCACTCGCTCTTCTAAATTGTTGATTTCTCGCTGCCTTCGGCGGCGGTCTTTGTAAGCCTGAAGCTCTCCTACTTTCTTCCGGGCAGCCATGGTGGGGGAATCAAATTTTTAATAGGCAGAAATGTGGGATACTCGACCTCATCCGAGCGGGCAGTTTAGAGCATAAATGCTGCAAAACGCCTTCAGCATGCTGCTTGGCATGATGTGGTTTCTATCTCGATCTCCTTTTTGATTCTGCTTTCGAAAATTGGAACGAAAATTGTGGTCGCCTGCCATTTTGGGTGCACCGTGCAAACCAGCACAATACCGGTACCGCTTCTGATTTCCTCTTCTGGTCAGCAAGCTGAAATCTCTCGTTTTAAGTAACAAAACCCCTAAGCAATGGGGTGGACTTTCTTTTTTCTTCTCTTTTTCTTCTCTTTTCTCTCTCTCTGGACTTCCTTTTACTGTTTCGGCAGATTATAACCAGACCTAGAATCCAGCAAGGTCTTTCCTGACAGAGAACAGGACAGGGACTGCACAAGCCAAGACTGTTCAGCTCGATCAAAGCTAAGCTTGAAAGGCAAAGGGCAGGCAGACAGCACTCTTGAAAACCGACAGCCCGTATGTGAGCAAGAGCGTTGCTGGCCTGGTAGCTAAGGGCAGCGTACCAGCACTAAGCCAGACAAGAATTCTGTGCCACTAGTGCTTTATTCCAAGACCTTTCTAATCCTATCGCCCACAACACTGGTCTGGGAGAATCTTCTTTCTTTCTCCCCGCTGACAAGCAGAACCAAACAGAGAACTGTGCGGCCAAGGAAGAAAGAAAAAAAAGAGGTTCGCACAAAAGAGGTGGTGGGGGGAGGAACCATAAAAAAGGGGTACAAGGGGTGGGGGTGGAGGAGGGGGTTGGGGGGGTGGGGGGGGGGGGGGGGGGGGGGGAGAGAAGAAAACAGGGGATCAGTGTTTGGACCTGTTGCCAGGGAAGGGTAAAGTGTATTCCTGTTCGAACCATTTCAAGGGGATCGCAGCCTAGAAGGGCAACACAATGACCCCCTTTATCAGCTCCGTTTACATAGTCGGTTTGATTGCCCGGGGAGTGAAAGGACGCCCCTGCTGTGATTCTGAAAAGGAAACCTGTCCTTTCACTGGGTGAATGGACCCGTGCTGCGCCCTTCTGCCAACAAGGGCTGTCAAAGTGAGCAGCCAGCCTAGAATATGACACCAGAGGCTTGGCAAACCCTGCTATCTTGTCCGTGCCAAACTTTTGTGACAGCGGCCTAGCAACCTTACTGGCCTTGTGAACGCCACACCTTTATGACAGAGGAAGCATAGCAACCACGCCTCTCTTCTCTATGCTAGCTCAGTAGCGCTTCGCTTTAACAGAACCTTCTGCAATCAAAAATATATTTCTATGCATCCGTTTAGGCGTTTTACTGCTACCAGTTACGCATTCACGAACCTGGCACAAACCTCAGTTCCCAGCAACACAGAGTAGACGCAGCACTAAAAAAAAAACGAAATACAAAAGCACACCCTCAGATGGGCGATCATTTTCACTTCCCAATCGTTTAACTTAAGCTGTCCCATCTCCTTCTGTCCTTTCAAACACTAAAACGGAGATAAAAATGACAGCGGTAGTGATACAAGCTTTAAGTCTGGCACTTTGTTAAAGTCAACCAACATGCCTTTGAAACGAGAGCTGTTTTGTTATTTAATTCTGTCCAAAAGGAGCATGTTTACATTTGAAAGCGGCGCTAAAATTTGCTCTTTGATTCGTAAGTGGTTATCATTTTCAAGTGCAGTGCAAACAAGATAACATTCAAAACGAATGGACACGGTTGACAGGTGAACTTCAAAGTGATCATAATGGAGTTTGACAAAATATTAATCTCGAAGTATGTAACCTTATCATTTTTATAGATTACTTAAACTTTTAAAGTGCTTGAAAGGACAGATGACTCTGACAGTGGCTATTGACAGTCAAAACTGTGTGCACCTTTTAGATATTTACTTTAACTTGAAGTTTAAAGGAACTAGCTTTCTCAGATTTCCTTTACTGCTTGGAACAAGTGCAAAGAACATGATCTGCAGTCAAACAAAAAACTGCATGATTTAATGTCAGTTTGTCAGCATCACTAATGCTTTTTTCCTGCACTTTTTCTCATTTTTTGTGCTGCTTCCCCATGATCAGTTTGACATGACCAAAGTGTATTTTTACGTTATGGACAGAAAATCAGAATGTCCCAGTTCTACATACAGTACGTCACAGAAGAAACACATTTTATATTAGAGGGGATAGGGTTAACCCTAAACCCTATTTAGCTCAACATTGTTCTAGGGTATATGTTAATAAGACAACATATAATCAACAAACATCAATCACATTTTTAGCTCAACTAAAAACAGTTAAGTGATTTAGCTTTTCATCTTACTTCTCATCGTTTTTCACCACTTAACTGTTGTTTAAGTATCAGTTTGTAGCCTGACAAAGGGGATTACCCTGAAAATTTGCAGATTGTGTTTTTGCCCTAATAAACAGCGTTCTTTGAACCTTTTAGTTTTATGTGTTTGACTCTTGTCTTCGAATGCTAGCAATCATTCTTGTTTCTAGCAGTCATTCTTGCTGCAGATTTTTTTCTTTTCTTTTTGTCTAGTACCCTAAACATCAAAAAGCAGTGACATGCCCACATGCACCTGCAATATCACAAGGAGGGAAGCAAAACTAAAAGCACCGGTTTTCCACCAACTACTGCCATGGCTGATTACACCACAGGTCTCAAGAAACGGTCAGCTAACGGTCAGTTTTTTTCGTTGAAGCTCACAAGGCAGTGAGTTTGTAACAGTCAGCTCAAATTATATCACGCGTTTCTTTTACAACTGCCCATGCTGCTTACACCAGTGCAAACAAATCCAAAATTATCTGAATCGCAATGGAACTCTCTTTTTTTCTTCTACCCGGGGCAGACACACTTCACGTTTACACGCGTGCTTGGACACTACGTTACTTCCACAGCCTGGTTAGAACCTGAACCATTTGGAGCACACTGACAGTGTCTTTTGGGCAGCTGCACAGAGATACAGAGTGCCTCTTCAATGGCATCACCAATTCTGACAGAGTTTGGAGGAAGGTGCCAGAAAGAGACGCTTGGGAGGGAAGAGGACCACAGAACAAAAAAAACAACAACAAAAAGTGTGCAAAACAAAAATGGACACAAATGCAGGTGCGGAACAGCACATTTATTTACAAAATCAGTTTAAATTGTCACCAAGAATCGCTGCAATTCAAATCAACTATCCGCATGAAAAACAATACAGAGTGCAACGCAAACATCAGCATAGGCCACACAAGTACCTTCACCCGCATGCATTTTTTTCCCCCCTCTCACCACACACACACAGAACATGTCTCGCAGTATTCATTGCACTCTCTTCTGAGCTGCCTTCCCAAATGGCTTTTGTCCGCCGCAAATGAATAATGTGAATGCTTGAGGATTGCTTTCATCTTCTGTGAATAGAATAAACATTTGCATGCATGTAGGAGTGCCTGTGGACCTCTTTCATCAACTGTGTGTAGAATAACTACCTGTTTGTTGCTTTAAAAAAAAGAAGAGGTCTAGCCCAAAAATAAAAACACTTAAAACGTGTTTTGTCCCCTTCCCATTAAAATATACATTCTTTTTCACCATTTGCATGTTTTGATCTGTGATCTGTGGATTTTACTGTCAACATCAAGAACTCGTCTGCTCACATTTGCAGTTTAAAAATGTTTGATGTCTAATATAACTCTTTCACAGCAGACTGAGCTGAATAGTAAAACTAAAAGGTCTTCTTAAAGACAAAAGGGACCTAAATGTAGAACATTCTAAATACAGGATATTGATCGCCATATAAAATAATAAAAAGCAATCAATAATAATAATAAATAATTCTTCTAAAGCGCTATTCTTTAACCAGAGTTAAACTCACTGCACTGTACAAACATCTTATCACAAAAACTACATTAACATACATTTCAGCAAACAAAACCTTAATTATCGTAGCTTAAATTACCGTTATCGCCTATCGAACAATATATCAATGGGAGCATACTAATTACTACCCATATTGCACATACAGAACTTGTACACAAATATCCCAAACCATTCAGAACAGTGAGCATACTAATTACTACCCATATTGCACATGTATACAGAACTTGTACACAAAAATCCCAAACCATTCACAATGATTTTTTTTTTTCTTCTTCCTTTTTTTCTATTTTTTCTTTTTAGGGGTGGGGTGGTGGTGATGTGTATGACGGAAAGGAGTTTGACTGGGGGGAGGAGGGGGAGGGCAAAGTTCATGCATACATTATTTACATATATATATATATATATATGAAAAATGTTACACTGTATACTGCATGCACGAATAGTAATAGATTACACTAGGGGGGAACTGGGAAGCTGAAATCAAGGTGCCACAACACAACATCTTCACAGGAATACAGTCAAATACAGAATACTGTTTCATACCATCTGTACAAGAGGGATGCTCATTTCTCCAGCTATTTTGAACTGCCAGAGATGAAAGATTAAAAATAAATCAGTTCTTAAATGCTTACATAAAATGCGTAAAATGTAACTACATAAAAACAGCTTGCACCCATGTACACAAAAGAGAAAACCCAAAACTAATGTTTGATCATTGTAACTTGTAAGTGAACATTAATAAAATGTGCTTTCTTGTCACAAAGTGAGAAAAAATTAAATAGTGGAGAAAAAAAGAAGGAAAACAACACATACCATTACAAGCACTGGTGAGTATCATTGCTTTTGTGCTTTACACTTACAGTATGTGTATTTCCTAATGGATCGACCAGCAAGGACATCAAATGAAAATGCAATATCAATTAACTATTCACATTTGTCATCATCCTTAAAATGGTGACCAACATTTTAGTATTTACCATAAATAATAATAATAATGGCAATTTGTAAAGCGCCTACCTTGCAGCTCAAAGCGCAGAACAAGCGTAGTATAACACACATAATGTACATCAAGATGGAAAATGTTATAAAAAAAAAAAATGTATCGACAAGTGTTCAAGCTGCACACACACACACGCACACACACACACGCACACGCGCACACACGCACGCACGCACGCACACACACACGCACACACACACACACACACACACACACACACACACACACTGTACAGACAGCTGGGAGTTAAGGACAATGTGGTTTAACTGAAATATTCTGAGAAGAGAATTTGAAGGAAGAGAGAGTAGCAGAGTGTCTGATGTCTTGGGGGAGATTGTTCCGGCAGTCAGTTGCAGAAAATGATGAAAACAGTTTGATACATTCTGTTTAAACAGAGCAATCCTTTATCTGCTCCGTTAAACATATGTTCACTTTTCATCATCAACTCATGCCGCAGTACACACAGTGTTCCAGGCATATGGCCGGAAATGTTGCAAAATCTTGCACTTCCTGCACAGTGGATCTGTTTTCAGAAATCTGTGATGTAAGTTGCATGCATACAAGCATACCTAGTAGTAGTACACACACACACACACACACACACACACACACACACACACACACACACACACACACCTGGCCTTTTAAATGAAATACAAAATACTACTTTTCCCCTAATAAAGTAATGTGTCAGCCCAACATCTGAAGACATTCCTAATTCACATCATACAAAAAAATCAAAAATCATTCACAATGTAGTAAATAAAACAATCAGCAGCCCAACATCTGAAGACATTCCTAATTCACATCATATAAAAAAAAAATCATTCACAATGTAGTAAATAAAACAATCAGTTAACCAGTATGTTGACATATCCATGAATAAATGAACAAAAAGAGTAATGAAAAAGAGTAACGTACGACCCACAAAAAGAATGATGAATGGAGAAGAAAAAAAGAGAGGAATTTTATGTGACAGATCGAAAGCAGAGTCGAGTCATGCTCTGTAGCAGATGGCAGAGTTACCCTCTCAGTGTAGTTGGTGGCAATATTAATTATCACCTAGTGGGATAGGGGTTATAAACGGCCCACACATGGGCAATACGTGATGCTGCGAGTTAGACATGCGTTGCAAGGGCACAAAGAAACCTTCTTTGTATAAGGGTTGGTATACAGGATAGAGCATAACTTTCAACTCCTAACCTATCCAGCCTCAAGATCCAAACACATAAAAGGTTAAAAGGAATGCTCATTTAATACGTGAGCTGGTTTGGCCTAGCGGTAAGGCGTTAGGCTGGTAAGCGGTAGGACCTCGGTTCGAATCCGCTTCGGCTCTCCTTCCTCTTTAAAAGTTGTGGTCTGTGGACACTGTCTTGTGACTTTGTCCCTCACAATTATGAAACATTAAAATGGCTCTCATCGCTGCCCACCTTAATGCAGAAGTCATTCTGGTGGTGATAGTGTAGCGATAGGTATGTAATCTCCCTCTTCCCCCACCTCCATACCCCCTTCCCCCCCTTCTCCCCATCCCTAATAAGCCCCATGGTTTCTGTGGATGTTAAGCACCATGTTTACTTACTTACTTACTTCATTTAATATGACAATACAAAACATGCAAATTTTCAGGGTAAGCCCATTTTTCAAGCGACAAAACAACAGGCAAACAATAGTTAAACGGTGCATGTGGAACACGCAACAACTGAACTTGAATAAGTACCTTTTCATTTTTCACTGTTTAACTGTTGTTTCGTCACTTGAAAAAGGGGGTTACCCTGAAATTTGCACATTTTGTATTGTCAACGTCATATTAAATTAGTCTTCATTTTAACCATTTATGATCACCCTGATTAGGCTGATATAACCGTACTGGTTGACTGGGCATAAAACACCAAGTTACTTACTTAGCTGTTTATGTGTTTGGATCTTGTTTCAGAACGCTAGCACTGTATCAGTTATCCTAGTTTCAGATTGTTTTTTCTTTTTTTTTTGCAAAATTCTCCTCAGCCGCCACCTATTTGGGGAGGAGAGAAGTTGATTGCTATTATTACTGATCATTTTTATATAGCGCTACTCACTGCTCTCAAGCAGACTCATTGCACTAACGTTGCATGTGCTTCTGAATGAGAGTGACTGCATCACATTGTCACAGGGATAAATTAGCTCTACTCACATCATCTGGCGGATCTTTGGCAGGTGGGCGCTCCTCGTCCCACAGACCTCTCCGCAGCAACAACAGGTCCGGGTCTCCTAGCTGGCCTCCCACACAAAACCGCGCTTTGTGTTTCTGCAGCAGGCTGGGGTTGCCAAAGATCATGTTGCAGTCGTAGCACTTCCATGACAACAGTCCTGGGTCTGCTGCCATCGTCTTCACGACTACACTAAGATGGCAGCAGACTTTAAGAGTTCAGGAAGGACCCCACCCCTGCGCAGCGGGGAACTGTGCTGCTGAACTGTGTCTCTGAAAAGGAAAAGAAAGAAAAACCCAAGAGTGACAAACGCAACAAAGAGAATGTGGTCTTGATTTGAACTGTCCATGTTTGAAAAGGAAAAGAAACAAAGAAAGCTATATATAGCTCTTGAAAGAAAGCTCCTGAGTCTACTTCCATCTGTGTGTACTGTACATATCAGTACAGTACAGTATGGTATGTACAGTAGACACAGATTTAAGCATACTCAAGAGTTCAAGAGTGACACAAACAATGACAGCCGGCTCTACAATTTGTTGCATACCTGAATTTAATGTCAAACTTGTTATGACTGACCACTCATAAAGGTGTGTGTGTGTGTGTGTGCGCGTTGTGTGTGTGTTTCACTTTCAAAACAGGTGGTCATCCCTTGCAGATTTACTTATACAAGTGGAAAGGATGTTTTCGAAACAATTGAACTTTAAAGGTAGTCAGTATCCAAGAAGCTTCTTCTTCATCATCCAAGAACAGAAGACATCCAAGAAGCGAGCATGCACACTCTGTCACCCACTCATAAACCTTTGCCACTCACTTTCACACTTTGCCACGCAGCAAACACGCCACAGGCATAGCAAATGCCTTTCACTGCCACTAATGTGTAGGTATGTTACTTTAAGTAATATTATTTTCCACATCATATTAGTAATGCAACGAGAAACCACAAAGTCTCAGAAAGTCGTATCATATTGCCAGTCATTTTGCAACAAATCATCAAACGTCTACTAAAAAATTCAATGCTTTCTCAAAGCAAGCAACAGAACTGTCTGACAAACTACTGATCAAAATTGAAAGAATACGCCCATTAACTGATAAATCTTCTCATTAGCTCCCCTTCTGGCCAGCAAAAATGACATTAACCCCTTCATAATTTACACAAAATAGTCCTCATGAAGATAGCAATAACCCACTTTAATCGTAATAGTACAACCCGCTTTAATACCAGCAGGAATCACCAGATGTGATAACGTTCAATTTCACCAAGCCTTAGCCATGCTGAAGTCCCCCCTAATAGCATAGGAATTATGGCTGCAATAATTTTATCTACACATTTTTCATGTCTTGCTGCCAGGCAGCAGGAATCCCCCAGCAACTAATAGTAACTTAATGATAGTTTTCAGAGTGAATGCCATGTTGGCTTTGGGTCATGCTATCAGATGCTGCTTAGCGCTAGCAGGCTTGAGCTGCGTAGCACACCACCCAAAACCGAAAGTAAAACTCGGAGTGGGGTGAATACTGAAAGCACGTATCGTCCATTGATACAGTTATAGCTCACAAGATCAAAGAGATTTCTATATATATATATGTATGTCACCTAAGTGGCGACTCCAAAAATTGAATCCAGCTAAGCTCGAGGTGTTTAAAAATCTGCTCAGCTGTGACATCTGTGACAGAAGTCTTTCCCTATGCCACAAGTTATTTTCTCACAATCATTAATCAATCATGACCTGTGAAACTAAACTTTCATTTAACTTTTTTTTAAAAATGCATTTGGATCTTGTTTTAGAATGCTAGTAGTCATTATAGTTTCAGATTTAAAATTAAAAAAAATGTTTTTAAGGGGATGAGCAGACCAATTACAAGATAAGCAGAAAGAGCAAAATACTAATTTTACTCACAGAGTGCAGAATTTATTTATTTTTAACAAAGGAGCAAATAGAATTTAAATCTAAAACTTACAGGTGGAGACAAATTAAAGGAACTAGCCTCCTGAAAACATGTTCTGTCCAAGAAGGAGAAGGCTGAAATTTCTCCAACAGGTAGAAGAGATCAAAATAAAAACTCTGAATCAAGGATAGTTTTACTTTAAAACTAATCAAGGATAATTTTACTTCAAAACACTCTGTTGCTTTCTAGAATTCTGCCTAGAAACTGCAGAAAGCAGCAGAAAAACACTGTCAAGTGTCTGAACTGGTTACCTACAACCTCTTTCATCTCATTCCTCGGGTGATGCGAGCAAAACTTATCACACCCAACACACCAGGGAGGCAGTGCATATGGTTAGCTAGTTCATGGATTTCACACCCTGTCAACCACACAGGGTCACCTCAAGACAAATCGCAATTCATTTTTTTTTTACACCAGCTCAAAACACAAGTCACTAAATCACAAGTTTGTCTAATTCATTATTACAACATCAAAAACCAACCATACATCTATCTATCAATGCACAATAACACATGTTTGGGTATGTATCAGAAACCAGTTTCCATTCCACCCCTTGGTGCCCATTTATATTCTGTTGGCATTCACCATAGCAACCTGCTTAAATCGCTTGTGACTATGACTATGAGCAGGGTGACCTATTTTATTCCATGGGCCCCCACGGGGAAACTGCTTTAGTTATAACACAGTTAAATAATAGGGAGAGGATCTGGAAAAAAATAAAGGTGAATGGACTCAGAGTGCAGAAAGTAGGTCAAGGAAGAAAAACCTGAGGTGATAGTGGGAAAAGCATGCATGGCTATATTCTTACCTACTCCAGGCTTTAAATTTAATAATAATAAATAACTCTTATAAAATTCTTATAACAACAATTAAACTCACTGCGCTGTACAAACAACTTATGACAAAAACCATATTAGCACACATTTCAATAAACAGAACCTTAAAATGTTAAATATTGTGGTCTACCATCACACCAGTCCCTACCCATCCACTCAAATACAACAATTAGTAAATCACTAAATGATCAATACTCTCCACAACAACAACACCAAACTGAGTCCATCTTCTGCCCCACCCCCCACACCCCCTTCTCTTGTCTGGATCTCTCAGTCTCCCCCCTTTTTTTTCCAACAAGGTAACAAAATAACATCTCCCTTAAATAAAGCAACTCATCATTCATTATGCATGTGGCACATGTTAATGTATCCAATTTGTGAGCCGATTTGGCCTAGTGTTAAGGCGTTAGGCTGGTAAACAGAAGGGCTTTGGCTCAATATGGCTTTGGCTTGCACCTTTCTCTTGAAAAAGGTTGTGGTTTATGGACACTGTCTTGTGACTTTGTCTCCCAAAATTAATGAAACATTAAAATGGCTCTCATTGCTGCCCATCTTAATGCAGAAGTCATGCTGATGGTGACAGTGTACTAACAGGTAGGTATATATATATATATATATTATATATAATCTCCCCCCATCTCACATTTCCCCCACCTC
>JABMCL010001779.1:232500-272500 GCA_018857735.1 Alviniconcha marisindica | reverse complement strand
ACCAGCCTAACGCCTTACCGCTAGGCCAAACCGGCTCACGACATCAGCAGTCCAACTCTACTGGTTTAGTACTGTTGGGGCTTTCTTTTTAAAATCATGACAGGAGAACAAAGCTGCCATGAAACATCTCTTTCCTTTTTTTTAAATTTTTATTTATTTATTTTTTAGTGGAAGGACATATTCTAACATCCCTGAAATGTTATTTGTGATTTTTTTTCTTCTTTCCCTTCTGATTAATGTTATTAGATAAAATAGACCGCTGCTAGCACAAATTCGTACAAGTCGAAGCCTGCTTGAATAGTTCCAAAGTTTATGGGGTAATAACAGTCAAAGTGTGAAAAGAAAAACCCTACAGCCTAGCTTACCTCTCGTTCTGTTGGCTGGAGATTCAACCTGAAAGTGGAAGCATTGTGTATGTCTAGGCTTGGCATTACAACACAGATGTCGAGGGAAGATTTAATGCCGATTTATGGCCTGATTCGTTCCGGCAATTTTAAGCACGGACCGCAATGGTTTGTGTTTGCTCGGTGAAAAGGTATCACACACGGCGTGTTTTACAAAGTCATATCTGGTAAGGCTTTCAATACAATACAATACAAAGGAAAGGATCACATTAAATGGCAAGTTTTTATTTTCTTTTTTTTTCTTTTTTTCTTTTTCGCAGGAGCTGTGTGCTAGTTGTTATAGGACTATTATTATTTATTTTATTTATTTTTTGCGTCAAAAGGCGATGCAATGCTATTTTTGATCAAAGGGTTTATGAAATATATAAAAAGATTTAAATACTGTTCTTCATCATGGCTGATATTATTGTGCACGCAATCCAAAGAGGTTTATTGTGTAGTTGAATAATTATGGTTTTACTAAGGGCAAAGTTAGCTGTCTGCACTTTGCTTCCTGGGTGTATTTGGGGAGGAGTTTCGATTACAACTTTTAGTATACTTTTATTACAAGGGAAATCCTTTATTACAGAGAGACCGCCCTGATAAGAGACCATCCTGATAAAAGACCACCCTCATGGGAGATCACCCTTATGAAAGACCACCCTGATGGGAGACCACCCTAATGGGAGACCACTCTGATGAAAGACCACCCAGATGAGAAACCACCCTGGTGAGAGATCTCCCTAAGAAAGACCACCCTTATGGAAGACCACCCAGATGAAAGACCACCCTGGTGAGAGTCAAACCTGATGGGAGACCGCCCTGATGGGAGACCACCCTGGTGAGAGACCACCCTGATGGGAGACCGCCTTGATGGGAGACCACCCTGGTGAGAGACCACATTGATGGGAAGCAACCTGATGGGAGACCGCCCTGGTGAGAGACCACCCTGATGAAAGACCACCCTGATGGGAGACCGCCCTGATGGGAACCACCCTGATGAGAGACCGCCCTGATGAGAGACCACTCTGATGGGAGACCACCCCTGACAGGACACCACCCTCATGAGACCACCCTGACGGGGAGACCGCCCTGGTGGGATACAACCCCGATGAGAGACCACCTTGATGGGAGACCGCCTTGATGAGAGACCACCCCGACAGGACACCACCCTCATGAGACCACCCTGATGGTGAGACCGCCCTGGTGGGATACAACCCTGATGAGAGACCACCTTGATGGGAGACCGCCTTGATGAGAGACCACCCCGACAGGACACCACCCTCATGGGACAACCCTGATGGGAGACTTCCCTGATGAGAGACCGCTCTGATGGGAGACCGCCCTTATGAGAGACCACCCCTGACAGGACACCACCCTGACGGGGAGACCGCCCTGGTGGGACACAACCCTGATGAGAGACCACCCTGAGAAGCGACAGGGTCCACGCTTTGTCCCCCAGGAGAGGCCCGTTGTCCTTTCCAGCCCTTCTCGTGGGTCTCTGCAATCAGTCTCTCTCTGTGTGTGCTGTTGGTTGAGTGTTGCTTCACGTCCACAGAAACCGTAGGCTTATTAGGGATGGGAGCCCAGGATTGCCACCTCGACTTTCACACAGCTCCTGAGCTCTGAGCTCTCTGTGTGCTATTCTCACATCTATTTATACATGTTGCCTGTAATGCCCCCCCCCCCCACCCCTCACGTCTATATCTTTTGTCTGCGATACCCCCTCCCTTCTTCTTCTCTCTCCAGCTCTTTTAAAACAACTCTTTTTCGGAGACTGTTGACTTCCTGTTACCACGTGACTGCCCTGATGAGAGACCACCCTGACTGACAGGACACCACCCTCATGAGAGACCACCCTCCCTGACAGGGACACCACCCTCATGAGACCACCCTCATGAGAGACCACCCTCCCTGACAGGGACACCACCCTCATGAGACCACCCTGATGACAGACCGCCCTGATGAGAGACCACCCTCCCTGACAGGGACACCACCCTCATGAGACCACCCTGATGGGAGACCGCCCTGATGAGAGACCACCCTCCCTGACAGGGACACCACCCTCATGAGACCACCCTGATGGGAGACCGCCCTGATGAGAGACCACCCTGACAGGACACCACCCTCATGAGACACCTGATGGGAGACGCCCTGATGAGAGACCACCCTGACAGGACACCACCCTCATGGGGACCACCATGATGGGAGACCGCCCTGATGAGAGACCACCCTGACAGGACACCACCATGATGGGAGACCGCCCTGATGAGAGACCACCCCTGACAGGACACCACCCTCATAAGACCACCATGATGGGAGACCGCCCTGATGAGAGACCACCCTGACAGGACACCACCCTCATAAGACCACCATGATGGGAGACCGCCCTGATGAGAGACCACCCTGACAGGACACCACCCTCATGAGACCACCTGAGGGAGACCGCCCTGATGAGAGACCACCCTGACAGGACACCACCCTCATGAGACCACCATGACGGGAGACCGCCCTGATGAGAGACCACCCTGACAGGACACCACCCTCATAAGACCACCATGACGGGAGACCGCCCTGATGAGAGACCACCCTGACAGGACACCACCTCATAAGACCACCATGATGGGAGACCGCCCTGATGAGAGACCACCCTGACAGGACACCCCTCATAAGACCACCATGATGGGAGACCGCCCTGATGAGAGACCACCCTGACAGGACACTACCCTCATGGGAGACCACCCAAACAGGACAACACCCTGATGGGAGACCACCCAAACAGGACACCACCCTCATGAGACTACCCTGATGGGAGACCACTCTGACAGGACAGAAGATTTTTCATCAGGGTGGTCTCTTCCACCTTTAAATTATTTTTTTATACACACATGCATGCGCACGCACACACACACAGTGTTTGGGTTATTAATCTAAGTTATTAAAAACAACACACACACAGGCAATGACAGCAAAGAACCTTTAAGACCACTTGGTGTGCCTGGCACCAGCTAATAGGTTTCAGAATGACAGTCCTCCCAGTTGTTGTTTTTCATCAGTATTTCATCCTTTTGACAGCCACATTTGCTGCTATCTTACGACATCCAAGGACATTAAGACCCCCAAGACGACAATGTTTGCTGTGTTGTTACTTGAAAACAACCAATAAAGGATGATATTTGAAATCCTTAGTCCCCCTTTTTTTCCTCTGTCACTTTTCCCCCCTTTTCTCTCTCTCTCTCTCTCTCACTTTTTTCTCTCTCACATTATACTGCATGAAGGGATTTGCATCAAACTGAACAGTATTCAAAGTAGGTTTGTTGTAGGAGGACTGCAAAGTTTCTGTTTTCAGGCACATGTGAGCATGCACCATACAGACCCGACATCTTACAAGCTGGGGCAGTGAAAGGGTTAAGCTGAAGTGGACAACTTGCTCAGCTTGTTGCTGGATCAAATTTGTTATCCAGTCTTCCCCTTTTTTTTTTACACATGCATACCTGGACACACACACAGATAACACACAAAGACGACACACACACACACACACAGAGTGACAACACATACAACACCCACCCACACAACCTCAACACAGACAACACACACATACACACACACACTCTCTCTCTCTCTCTTTTTTCTCTCTCACATTATACTGCATGAAGGGATTTGCATCAAACTGAACAGTATTCAAAGTAGGTTTGTTGTAGGAGGACTGCAAAGTTTCTGTTTTCAGGCACATGTGAGCATGCACCATGCAGACCCGACATCTTACAAGCTGGGGCAGTGAAGGGGTTAAGCTGAAGTGGACAACTTGCTCAGCTTGTTGCTGGATCAAATTTGTTATCCAGTCTTCCCCTTTTTTTTTTTTTTTACACACGCATACCTGGACACACACACAGATAACACACAAAGACTATACACACACACACAGATAATACACATACAGAGCGACAACACACACACACACACACAACACACACATACACAACCTCAACACAGACAACACACACGTACACACACACACTCTCTCTGTCTCTGATATCTGTGTGGACAACTTGCTCAGCTTGTTGCTGGATAAAATTTGTTATCCAGTCTTCCCCTTTTTTCTTTTCTTTCACACACGCATACCTGGACACACACAGAGATAACACACAAAGACGATACACACACACACAGATAATACACATACAGAGCGACAACACACACACACACACACAAACAACACACACACACACAACCTCAACACAGACAACACACACATACACACACACACTCTCTCTCTCTCTCTCTGATATCTGTGTTCACAGGGTGTCACAAAAGAAGTTTATTTTCAGCATTGTTATCAATTTTGGCCAACACACTCAGCGTGACTAACCTGAGAAATGTTTCATTGCACTGGGAAAAGAAAATGGACTAAATGTATGTAAATGTAAAGTTATCAAGACAACATTAATCTGCACAAAAATGTACAAATAATCGAAAAGAGACATTAATTCCTAACAGAAAGTGTTTATATCTGATACAGTTATATATAAAGAATATACTAATATGAGTCTTCTCTACATAAACATAATCCATTTGAAAATATAAAATCAAGTCATGCTTGATAAGAGTGATAGAATGTAGTAAAACCCTACATGTTGCACATTAAGCAAATGTTGTCCAGTTATGTCCAACACACACACACACACACACACACACACACACACACACATGTACATGTGTTGCATACACACACACACACACACACTTACAATGTATGCATGCACGCACACACACACCATATACATCATACCCTCAAAACATACAGGCATCATACCCTCATACATGATACCCACAGGCATCATACCCTCAAAACACACATGCACACAGATAGACTGACATATGCACACAATGATGCATGCATACACAATCATTTCATTCATACTGAGAGTGTCACAACAAGACCCTTCAAACGTCCAAGCACTAACAGCTACAGTCAAAAACACAGTCAAAACCAAATGCGTACATTTCCCTATTTTGTGGTCATTTTGACCTTCTCACACTGTTACACTGTGGAGGCCACCTGACCTTTCTCTTGTGATAACCAGTTGTGAAGTGAATAAATTGTGCAAATGTACGAATGGTATTGCAGCCCCTCCCAGCGACAGTGCAAAATGACCAAAGAGAGAAAGAATGCCATCAACGCAGCACTTGAGACATCCATGATAATGGAAGGGGGAGGGGTGGGGGGTCTCCATTGTAACAAACAAATGATAAATATCTTGTTTAAATATATGTATTTATAATTGCACTTGAGCTGAGATGCATATGGCTTCATTCATATCTTTATATACATATATATATAGTCATTTGTATACTTTTGAATATACAGTGGAAGACTTCTTCTTTTTTTCTTCTTTTTTTTGTAACAGAAGATAAACTTGAAGGCACAGATCTCAGGCTAAATGACTCAGTTATACATGTACCTGCACACCCCTGTAGACACACACACACACGCGCATGCACCCAGACAACGTTCACGAATCGCACAGAGGTAACTATTTAGATCCATTGGTGGAATCTCAATCTAAACTACCCTAAATTCAGATTCAACAGTTCACTATCAATCAGTCAACAGGCAAAAGTTCAACCTTACAACTGCCAACTAGGACTGGAGCATAGGCAGATGCATTTACTCAGAAAGAAGGTCTCTACCAGTAGGCCATCACTTTTTCTTGGCAATGACTGTGCTGGGTATCTGCATGGGTGGGTGCAAATGCTTCTTGCCTGAAACAATCTAGTAACTGTGTGGGTGGGTGCAAATGCTTCTTGCCTGAAACGATCTAGTATCTGTGTGGTGAGTCTGCTCAAAAGTGGAGAATAGCGCTATATAAAAGCGATCAATAATAATATGTGGGTGTAAATGCTTCTTGCCTGAAAGTGAAACAATCTAGTATCTGTGTGGGTGGGTGCAAATGTTTCTTGTCTGAAGCAATCTCAGCAAAGACTGCCACCCAGTGCCCCACCACATATTCTTCATCTCCGATGTTTTGATCACTCATTGCAATTTTGGCCTCAAACTTCTTGAACTTCTGTGAACTTATTTATCAACCGACAGATGGAGGGAGGGGCACACACACACGCACACACACAAACACTCTCTCTCCTGCACACACGTACATACGCGCGCGCGCACACACATGCACAGTCTCCCTCTCCTACACACACAAAAACACTCTCTCTCTCTCACACACACACACACAAACACTCTCTCTCACACACACACACACACACAAACACACATGTACACTTGTACATACACACACACACACACACACGCACGAACAGACAGGTTGAATGGCTCTCCGTCAACCAGTATCCAACTAGTTTCACTCGGGTGATGGCGACAGGTCAGCTGGCGCACTCTTGGCGACGACAACTCTCAGGATGTGATTTTTGAGACGGGGTACAACTCAAGGCTTTTCCGAAACTCGGTAAGGTCCTCGACAAATCCCTCCCCGTCTGTGATCAGCTTCAGAAAGTCTTCAGTCTCCCCTACCGTGGTGGATGGGGAGCTGAGCGCAATCTCCTGATCCTCCGACGCCCGGCTGTTGCTGTCCACTTCCATGGGGTGCAGCTTGGAACCTTCCACCTGAAAGTCAGGTCATAATAATAATAAAGGATATTTTGGGCACCCCATCTCGAAAGAGCTGATATTTTGGGCACCCCATCTCGAAAGAGCTGATATTTTTGGCACCCCATCTCGAAAGAGCTGATATTTTGGGCACCCCATCTCGAAAGAGCTGATATTTTTGGGCACCCCATCTCGAAGGAGCTGATATTTTGGGCACCCCATCTCGAAAGAGCTGATATTTTGGCACCCCATCTCGAAAGAGCTGATATTTTTGGCACCCCATCTCGAAAGAGCTGATATTTTGGGCACCCCATCTCGAAAGAGCTGATATTTTGGGCACCCCATCTCAGAAGAGCTGATATTTTGGGCACCCCATCTCGAAAGAGCTGATATTTTTGGCACCCCATCTCGAAAGAGCTGATATTTTTGGCACCCCATCTCGAAAGAGCTGATATTTTTGGCACCCCATCTCGAAAGAGCTGATATTTTGGGCACCCCATCTCGAAAGAGCTGATATTTTTGGCACCCCATCTCGAAGGAGCTGATATTTTTGGCACCTCATCTCGAAGGAGCTGATATTTTGGGCACCCCATCTCGAAAGAGCTGATATTTTTGGCACCCCATCTCGAAAGAGCTGGTGTTTTTGCACCCCATCTCGAAAGAGCTGATATTTTTGGCACCCCATCTCGAAGAGCTGATATTTTTGGCACCCCATCTCGAAAGAGCTGATATTTTGGGCACCCCATCTCGAAAGAGCTGATATTTTTGGCACCCCATCTCGAAGGAGCTGATGTATTTTTGGCACCCCATCTCGAAAGAGCTGATATTTTTGGCACCCCATCTCGGAAGAGCTGATATTTTTGGCACCCCACCTCGGGTGAGTTTGATGAGTTGTACTTTTCTCATTTGTTGAAAATGCTTGACCTGTGAGTGCATGTGCTGATGCGTGTAACTGGTAGGGTTGACTGTTTCGGATGTGTGTGTGTGCCCTCCAGACTTTAAGATAAAGTACTCTGTGTTTTATGTTTTAACAAGAAAGAGTGAGTCAACTATGAATGGCCAATGAGTAGTCGGGACACAACAGTTTCATCTCTTCTGCTGGAATGACATGAACGAAGATGTTCATTTATTTACTTTGGGACCGATCTCGTGCAGTTTTTTTTTTTTTAGGGGATATGTATCCCACTCATTTTGTCAGAGTTCAATGATGTCATTATTCAAATGTGGTTTCAAACCAAGACAACACCATCACGGGCATCCTTAGCAGCAGAGTCTGCTGCTGAATTGCCACTAACGCCTGTGTGGGGTCAAGGACCCAGTTGGACAAAAAACACTGAAAGGGGATCATAATGAAAAGATGCAAAATGACATCAGCAGAGAAAAGGAGCAAATATTTCTGTTTTCAGGCTTCATACTGTTGATCTATCAATATATATGCAGCAGAAGTACGCAAAACATCTGTTTTCAGACTTCATCTGTTGATCTATCAACATTTACAGAAGTACACAAAACATCTGTTTTCAGACTTCATCTGTTGATCTATCAATATTTACAGAAGTACACAAAACATCTGTTTTCAGGTTTCATACTGTTGATCTATCAATATTTATGCAGCAGTACTCGTCCGCCTAAGACGTGAGTGCCTCATGGTGCCACCATCGCAGTTCGTTCTTCAGCAAGTGAAGAGCAGAAAAAAGCGGGCTGATGGAGTAGCAGACACTTGTGCCACGCTGGCCATGATTATTCATGACACCACAAAACAACACGCAAAAAAGATCACCTGCGCACGTTAAAGATCCTATGGTTCATGTCAGAGTTCAGTGGACTGTGGAAACCCAAAATAACCCAGCATGCACTGAAAGTGTCAGTCTTCAGAGTGTTGAAGTTGGACACTACGGGAGAAGATCACTGATTGATGATCGCTTATATAGCTCTATTCTCCGCTCTCTTGAGCAGACTCACTGTGCTTGCATGTGGCTCCACATGAGTGATTGGCTTTTTATAGTGCGTTTAAAAAATAAAAAAATCCACCGAAGTGGTGTACTTACAGCACTGGCATGGCTGGTGCCACATGAAACTGCAGCCGTCTCGGCGCAAGTTCTGTGTACACCATACAACCATGCTCCAAGTCACTTCATGCAAAGCCATATACGTAAGGTGTATGCGTGTTTAGCTGTAACCTGCCACCTGCACTTTTGGCACAATGACCGGGATCTTTTACGTGCTACTGTGGTAACACGGGGGTGGAACGGATACCGAAATAAGAGTCAGCACAGAAAGTCGACTCTGGAGAAGAAAATTCTCCCGCTGCTCTTGCTGGGATTCGAACCCGCGACCTTTCAGTCACGAGTCCGGCACTCTAACCACTGAGCTATCCCCGCTCCTAATCCCAGACACAGACGTGTTGTGCACCTCTCAAACACTCTGAGACAGACTGATTGTCCAACGGTTTCTCTCTTTGTTTACCCCTTGTTGCATCTTTAACATCTGGGGGCAGATTCGGAGCGTGAACAGTTCAGTGGGTAGAGTGTCCGACTGAAAATCCCAGGCGCAGTACTCATGCAGGTTTGAGTCCCTGGTGCGGGCAAGGGATTTTTCTTCCAGAGTCAACTTCCCGTGCAGACTCTCTTACAGTGTCTGTACAACCCACTTACAGTGTCTGTACAACCCCCTTACAGTGTCTGTACAACCCCCTTACAGTGTCTGTACAACCCTCTTACAGTGTCTGTACAACCCCCTTACTGTGTCTGTCTGTACAACCCCCCCGTGTGCAATCGCGTGCCTCAACATCTGTGTGCACGTTAACAATCCCAAACGCTGGCAGTCACACCATTGCCTGCGCACATGCAAATACTGCACACACCAGTAGGCTGTGCTTTAACTGGGTAAGGTGACCTCAATTTCCCGCAAGGGATAATGAACTACTTTTAAATTAAAAAAGAAATAAACTAGCGATCATGCCGACACTGTGACCAAAACAGCAAAAGAGAAATGCCAAGCCGCTGGCGCCCCTTGCCTGAAAGCTGATGTGGCAGTGGGAAGGGTCCATGAATTTGCTGTACCACGCCTTCAGCTCCGAATGGGTGATGGTCTCCAGGGCGCAAATCTGAAACACATAGCTGTCCATGGCAACAACTGAAGCTGTTCCCTTCCTTCACCCTAACAAGAGATCAACCCTCATTTAAGCTCACTTTTTTTGTCTGTAGCTGTTCCCTTCCTTTGCCCTAACAAGAGATCAACCCTCATTCAAGTCCACTTTTTTGTCTGCAGCTGTTCCCTTTCTTCACCCTAACAAGAGACCACGCCTCATTCAAGGCCATTTTTGTCTGGATACTGTTTTAGAACACTAGCAGTCATTTTTGTTTCAGATTTGTTCTACTCCTGCAGATGATCCATCTTCTATACAAGTCAAATAATGCCTGGGTGTTGTGTTGATTCAGGACTCGGGATCCAAGCAACCCCCCCCCCCCACACACACACACACACTCATAATGCCTGTCCACTCTTTTGTTGTTGTTGTTGATCGCTTTTATACAGCACACTCTTATAAAGCTTTTCAACACTACAGCTGGCCAACTGCACCAAACTTCTGTCTTTCCGCCTGACTGCAGAAATTTGACACTACGACTGGCTGATGATGGCACAAAGGCACATGGGGCAGAGGGTCTTAAGCCATTGCCCCTACCAGTGCCAAAGCATTCCCCACCTCCTTCTCTAGGCGATCAAAGACATACAGTCTGTCGACAATCTCCATCCAGAAGCGGCTGGTCTCATCTCCGAGTTGTGTGTCTTCCACTTGCTTCCCGGTGATCACTGATTTAACCTGCACAAAAACACAGCTCAGTTCAAAATGGTATCTAGGCACTCGGAAAAGTTCATATGCACTCTGCCCTGCCTCTCAGAAGTTTCCCCAATCTTGCCTTTGGAAAAAGTTCGTCTGACTGACGTTGTCAAAAACACAGAGGTATCACAGTGACCGTGCCTGAGAGTTTGTGGCTACTAGTACTACCATACAAGAGATGTTAAAGTGTCGGAATCGGCCCCTATCTCATTTTCACCCCCAAAGGCAATTTGGTCGATTTTGCACCCCTTAAATCTTCAGAGACCCCCCCCAGGGGCATCAGAAATAGCCAGACTCATTAGACTGACATCGAGCCTCGTCAATAGGCTGGCAACCACCCTCATCAATGGGATGACAACCAATCTCATCAGTAGGCTGGCAACCAACCTCATCACTAGGCTGGCAACCAACCTCATCAGTAGACTGACATCCAGCCTCATCACTAGGCTGGCAACCACCCTCATCAGTAGGCTGGCAACCAACCTCATCTGTAGGCTGACAACCAACCTCATCAATGGGCTGACAACCAACCTCATCAGTGGGTTGACAACCAACCTCATCTGTAGGTTGACAACCAACCTATCAGTAGGCTGACAACCAACCTCACCAGTGGGCTGGCAACCAACCTCATCAGTAGGCTGGCAACCAACCTCACCAGTGGGCTGGCAACCAACCTCATCAGTAGGCTGACAACCAACCTCATCACTAGGCTGGCAACCAACCTCATCTGTAGGCTGACAACCTCATCAGTGGGCTGACAACCAACCTCATCTGTAGGCTGACAACCAACCTCATCTGTAGGCTGGCAACCAACCTCATCTATTGGCTGGCAACCAACCTCATCTGTAGGCTGACAACCAACCTCATCAGTGGGCTGGTAACCAACCTCATCTGTAGGCTGACAACCAACCTCATCAATGAGCTGACAACCAGCCTCATGATAAGGCTAACAACCAACCTCATCATTATTATGAGAATAAGGTTAAAAACCAATTTATCAGTATGGATCTAATATCTCATTAGTGACAACCTCATCAGTGGGCTGACAACCAACCTCATCAGCAGACTGAACAACTAACTCTGTCAAGTCCAGCAACAACCTCATCAGTAGGCTGACAACAAACCTCAGAAGCAGACTGGACAAGTCTAGTGACAACTTACCTCATCGGTAGGCAAACGAAGACTCTGAAGCAGGTGGAATATTCTACTGGAGGTCAACAAATTTGATTCTGATTCCAACTCTCCAAGTCAACAAATTATCTTCATGGCAGTATGTTGTCCAAACTCCAATCAAATTTTGAAAGGGTAGTTGCCTGTACCTCATCTGGCAGGTATTGTTACTTCTCAACAGGTATTGGAATATTCAACAGGTAGTTACCGGAAAACTGACCATCAAATTTGAACAGGTAGTTGCCCTGTACCTCATCTGAGCAGGTAGTTGCCCTGTACCTCATCTCAACAGGTAGTTGCCCTGTAACTCATCTCAACAGGTAGTTACCCTGTACCTCATCTGAACAGGTAGTTGCCCTGTACCTCATCTGATCAGGTAGTTACCCTGTAACTCATTTGAACAGGTAGTTGCCCTGTAACTCATCTGAACGTGTAGTTGCCCTGTAACTCACCTCAAAAGGTAGTTGCCCTGTACCTCATCTCAACAGGTAGTTGCCCTGTAACTCATCTCAACAGGTAGTTACCCTGTACCTCATCTGAACAGGTAGTTGCCCTGTACCTCACCCTGATCAGGTAGTTACCCTGTAACTCATTTGAACAGGTAGTTGCCCTGTAACTCATCTGAACGTGTAGTTGCCCTGTAACTCACCTCAACAGGTAGTTGCCCTGTAACTCATCTCTCTGTAACTCATCTCTCTGTAACTCATCTCAATAGGTAGTTGCCCTGTAACTCATCTCAACGGGTAGTTGCCCTGTAACTCATCTGATCAGATAGTTACCCTGTAACTCATTTGAACAGGTAGTTGCTGTGTAACACATCTGAACAGGTACTTGCCCTCTAACTCATCTGAACAAGCAGTTGCCCTCTTACTCATCTCAACAGGTACTTGCCCTGTAACTCATCTCAACAGGTAGTTGCCCTGTAACTCATCTGAACAGGTAGTTGCCCTGTAACTCACCTCAACAGGTAGTGACCCTGTAACCTGCATCTTTATTCATTCATAAAGCTAGAAATGTAACCCCCCCCCCTCCACCCCCTTCCCACTCTATTTCTTTCTTTACCAATGATGATTTCTATCACACTCATACCTTGAGCTAAAAATGGAACATGACAACATACCAATTCATTGAATTGAGCTTTGGTCAACTTGTTGATGGTTTTCTGGAAGGTTTGCATAAAGTTAGTGATGTGCTTCGCTATCGCAGACATGCTGAAACAGACAGGCATCCACAGTCACACATACACGACAACAAATAATGACGACCTCAGGCAACAACGTACACATGTAGTATGGACAGGAAGCCAAGAACTCTCAGTAATGACACCATGCTATGTATTAACAAACTGCAAATGTTCAGTTGAGAAGACAACAAAAACAAAACAAAAAACAACAGATTCATCACTTTATCAAGATGCGTAGCAGTTATATAAGTTGCTTCCAACTATGTTCCAAATAGGTACTTTTAAATTTTTCGCCATTTTGCTGTTTTGTCACCTAAAAAGGGGGGTCGTCCCAGAAATGTGCATGTTTTGTACTGTCATATGAAATTAGTGTTCCTTTCAACCTTTTATAGGTTTGGACTGTGCAGCATTAGTAAGTACGTAAACATGGTGCTTAATGTCCACAGAAACCATAAGGCTTATTAGGGATGGGGAGAAGGGGGTATGGAGGTGGGGGGAGAGGGAGATTATATGCCTGTGAATAGAGCATGATAGATGATGTTTTCATTTTCAGGCTCCCATGAAAGAGCATTCAACGTATTCTGTCCCTACCAGACTTTCTGCATTAAGATGGGCAGCGAAGAGAGCCATTTTAATGTTTCATAATTGTGAGGGACAAAGTCACAAGACAGTGTCCACAGACCACAACTTTTGAAGAGAAAAGAGAGCCGAAGCAGATTTGAACTGAGGTCCCTCTGCTTACCAGTCTAACGCCTCACCGCTAGGCCAAACCGGCTCACATGCAGCATTAAGTTAGGTCTTGGATTTTAACGTCCCATCAACCCCACAAGGTCACATCAGGACGAAACAAACATGAGGAAATCATCCAAAGTTTGTACTCAGTGGGATAAGAACCATTTGAGAAAACATCTGTGCCATGCATACTCTTTCATACGAACCTGAAAATGAAAACGTAACGAGTTACTTAATTTAACTAACTGTTAATGTGGCAGAGCTGGTGTGAGCGAAGAAAAATTTCCGTTTAATTGTTATGATTGCAACGGACAATAAAGTATTTTGAATTGAACTGAACTGAATTGAATTTGAATTTGAATTTGAATTGAAAACCATCATCCTTTATTCACATGAACGAGAGAAATGCCTGCACCCAACATGAATAAATGTAACAACAACAACCACACCGTCAAAAAACTGCGGCCCAACCTTTCTGAGTCCGCTGTGACCTCATGCTGTGTTTGGTCCAGGTTACTAAAACTGAAAATGTTTACGTGCACGCTTCACTTTAGTATGGATTTTGGACTGCACTCAAAGAAAGCCCCGTAAACGTGTAAAGTTACCTTGTCGACAATTAACACGGACAATATTTCTGCGCATGCAATCTTCCCCCACTGTTGCTGGGTAAGCAACGTACTCAAATTTGTTGGCGTGTGCCCCTTCCCCAAACCGGGGACCCAAAAACGGTGAATCCCGGGGAACATCCATAGGGGTGAATAAAACTGGCTGGGCAGAAAAAAAAACGCCCTGTAGGCATAGCGGGGAAAAGCTCTGTGCGCAGGTGTAAAATGAAACTACCTGGCACTTTCATAGGGGGCCTGAAAATGAAAACCATCAGCTAAAGCAGGCATGAGGGGTGGCAATAAATGAAAAATACACTAAAGTGGCATGAAATCCATCACGCTAAAGCAGGCAAATGTGGGGGGGCCTGAAAATGAAAAACATCACGCTAAAGTAGGCATGAGGGGTGGGCCTGAAAATGAAAAACCATCATGCTAAAGTAGGCATAGGAGGCGGGCCTGAAAATGAAAAACTCATCACGCTAAAGCAGGCATGAGGGGCGGGCCTGAAAATGAAAAACACCAGCTAAAGTAGGGGCACTGAAAATGAAAACCAGGCTCATACGGGCCTGAAAATGAAATCATAAAAGGCATAGGGGGCCTGAAAATGAAAAACCATCAGCTAAAGCAGGCATGAGAGGGGGCCTGAAAATGAAAAACTACCACCTAAAGTAGGCAGAGGGCGGGCCTGAAAATGAAAAACCATCATGCTAAAGCAGGCTAAAGTAGGCATGAGGGGTGGGCCTGAAAATGAAAAACCACACTAAAGTAGGCATGAGGGGTGGGCCTGAAAATGAAAACCATCACTAAGCAGGCTAAAGTAGGCATGAGGGGCGGGCCTGAAAATGAAAAACCATCATGCTAAAGCAGGCATGAGGAGGCGGGCCTGAAAATGAAAAACACATCGCTAAAGTAGGCATGAGGGCGGGCCTGAAAATGAAAAACCATCATGCTAAAGTAGGCATGAGGGGGGGCCTGAAAATGAAAACCATCACGTGCAGGATGGGGTGGGCCTGAAAATGAAAACCATCACTGGGTATGAGGGTGGGCCTGAAAATGAAAACCATCATGCAGGCATGAGGGCGGGCCTGAAAATGAAAAACCATCATGGGTATGATGGGGTGGGCCTGAAAATGAAAACCATCACGGGCATGAGGAGCGGGCCTGAAAATGAAAAACCATCATGGGTATGATGGGCGGGCCTGAAAATGAAAACCATCACGGGCATGAGAAGCGGGCCTGAAAATGAAAAACCATCATGGGTATGATGGGTGGGCCTGAAAATGAAAACCATCACGGCATGAGGAGCGGCCTGAAATGAAACCATCATGGTATGATGGGTGGGCCTGAAAATGAAAACCATCACGCAAAGAGGCATGAGGGCGGGCCTGAAAATGAAAACCATCATGGGTATGAGGGGGGCCTGAAATCATCAGGGACCTAAAGCCATCATGGGTATGAGGGGCGGGCCTGAAAATGAAAACCATCATGGGTATGAGGGGCGGGCCTGAAAATGAAAACCATCATGGGTATGAGGGCGGGCCTGAAAATGAAAACCATCACGGGTATGAGGGGCGGGCCTGAAAATGAAAAACCATCATGGGTATGAGGGGCGGGCCTGAAAATGAAAAACCATCACGGGCATGAGGGCGGGCCTGAAAATGAAAAACCATCATGGGTATGAGGGGCGGGCCTGAAAATGAAAAACCATCACGGGCATGAGGAGTGGGCCTGAAAATGAAAAACCATCATGGGTATGAGGGGCGGCCTGAAAATGAAAAACCATCATGGGTATGAGGGGCGGGCCTGAAAATGAAAAACCATCATGGGTATGAGGGGCGGGCCTGAAAATGAAAAACCATCACGGGCATGATGGGTGGGCCTGATAATAAGAAAACCACCACGCTTAAGCAGGCACAAGGGCGGGCCTCAAAACGAAAAATCATCATGCTAAAGCGGGCACGAGGGGGCGGGAATAGCTCAGTTGGTAGTAGTGTGTCCAACTGAAAAGCCAGGTGCAATACTGACGTGGGTTCAAATCCCTGGGGGTGCGGCAAAGGATTTTTCTCCCAGAGTCAGCTTCCACTGCAGACTCTCTTACAATGCCCGCACAGCGCCCCCTGTGTGCAATTGCCCGCATCAATGCTGGTGCGCACGTTAAAAATCCCAAACGCTGGCAGCTGTACGGTTGTCTGGACACAGGGAAATGCTGTGCAGACTGATAGGAACTGGGTAGCGCTGCTCTTGTGGCTGCTGTGCAGACTGCAAGTTACTTATGGACAGCAGATCGTTGAGACTGACAGTCAGCAGACCACAATGCGTTGAGCGAACAGACTACCAGTTACTTAGGGACAGCAGATCGTTGAGACTGACAGTCAGCAGACCACAATGCGTTGAGCGAACAGACTACAAGTTACTTAGGGACAGCAGATCGTTGAGACTGACAGTCAGCAGACCACAATGCGTTGAGAGAACAGACTACAAGTTACTTAGGGACAGCAGATCATTGAGACTGACAGTCAGCAGACCACAATGCGTTGAGAGAACAGACTACCAGTTACTTAGGGACAGCAGATCGTTGAGACTGACAGTCAGCAGACCACAATGCGTTGAGAGAACAGACTACAGTTACTTAGGGACAGCAGATCGTTGAGACTGACAGTCAGCAGACCACAATGCGTTGAGAGAACAGACTACCAGTTACTTAGGGACAGCAGATCGTTGAGACTGACAGTCAGCAGACCACAATGCGTTGAGAGAACACAGACTACAAGTTACTTATGGACAGCAGATCGTTGAGACTGACAGTGAGCAGACCACAATACGTCCAGAGAACAGATGACACATTACTTACGGAGAGCAGATCATTGATACTGACAGTGAGCAGACCACGATACATCCAGAGAGCAGACTACATGTTATGGACAGCAGATCGTTGAGACTGACGGTGAGCAGACCATGATACATCCAGAGAACAGACTACATGTTACTTACAGAGAGCAGATCATTGACACTGACAGTGAGCAGATCCCAATCTGTCCAGAGACCAGACTACACGTTACTTATGGAGAGCAGATCGTTAAACTGACAGTGAGCAGATCACAATCTGTCCAGAGAGCAGACTACAAGTTACTTACAGAGAGCAGATCATTGACACTGACAGTGAGCAGATCCCAATCTGTCCAGAGAGCAGACTACAAGTTACTTATGGAGAGCAGATCGTTGAGACTGACAGTGAGCAGACCACAATGCATTGAGAGAACAGACTACAAGTTACTTAGGGACAGCAGATCGTTGAGACTGACAGTCAGCAGATAACAATCTGTCCAGAGAGAAGACTGCAAGTTACTTATGGAGAGCAGATCGTTGAGACTGACAGTGAGCAGACCACAATGCGTTGAGAGAACAGACTACAAGTTACTTATGGAGAGCAGATCGTTGAGACTGACAGTGAGCAGATCACAATCTGTCCAGAGAGAAGACTGCAAGTTACTTATGGACAGCAGATCGTTGAGACTGACAGTGAGCAGATCACAATCTGTCCAGAGAGAAGACTGCAAGTTACTTATGGACAGCAGATCGTTGAGACTGACAGTGAGCAGACCACAATGCGTTGAGAGAACAGACTACAAGTTACTTAAGGACAGCAGATCGTTGAGACTGACAGTGAGCAGACCACAATACGTCCAGAGAACAGACAACAAGTTACTTAGGGACAGCAGATCGTTGAGACTGACAGTGAGCAGACCACAATACGTCCAGAGAACAGATGACACATTACTTACGGAGAGCAGATCATTGATACTGACAGTGAGCAGACCACGATACATTCAGAGAGCAGACTACATGTTATGGACAGCAGATCGTTGAGACTGACGGTGAGCAGACCATGATACATCCAGAGAACAGACTACATGTTACTTACAGAGAGCAGATCATTGACACTGACAGTGAGCAGATCCCAATCTGTCCAGAGAGCAGACTACACGTTACTTATGGAGAGCAGATCGTTAATACTGACAGTGAGCAGATCACAATCTGTCCAGAGAGCAGACTACACGTTACTTAGGAGAGCAGATCGTTAATACTGACAGTGAGCAGATCACAATCTGTCCAGAGAGCAGACTACAAGTTACTTATGGAAGCAGATCGTTGAGACTGACAGTGAGCAGATCACAATCTGTCCAGAGAGCAGACTACAAGTTACTTATGGAGAGCAGATCGTTGAGACTGACAGTGAGCAGACCACAATGCATTGAGAGAAGACTATAAGTTCCTTATGGACAGCAGATGGTTGAGACTGACAGTGAGCAGACCACAATGCGTTGAGAGAACAGGCTACAAGTTTCTTATGGACAGCAGATCACTGAGACTGACAGTGAGCAGACCACAATGCGTTGAGAGAACAGGCTACAAGTTTCTTATGGACAGCAGATCGTTGAGACTGACAGTGAGCAGACCACAATGCGTTGAGAGAACAGGCTACAAGTTTCTTATGGACAGCAGATCCTTGAGACTGACAGTGAGCAGACCACAATGCGTTGAGAGAACAGACTACAAGTTACTTATGGTGAGCAGATCGTTCAAACTTAAGCCCATTCTTGATTGGGTGAATATTTGCTCTGCAAACGTAGTTCAGGGTATTCATTGAACCTAAAAAACTTTCGGTGAACATAGATGGTTCTTAATTGGGCAAACTTTTGCTTCGCAAATCTAGTTTGGGGTATTCGTCAAACTGTGATGAAGCTATATTCAGGGTCCAAAAAGCTTTGCTCAACATGTTCTGGAAATATTCGCCCAGTTTAGTGAATCTTGCCTCTGATTGGTTGAGAGCAAAAAGAGCTCTCCTGTGGATGAGGAAGAAATAAAAATAAAAATGGATGACGGTGTTGATACTTCACTTGGTTCGCAGGGCACTGACCTATTCGTTGACTTGTGGGAGGCGCAGCCTTGTCTCTGGGATCCAGAATGATATAGTAGTTAACAGAATTACCCTGTGAGGGATGATTAAAGTACATTGACTTGACTCGACTTTAGCCTACGTTTTGGATCATGCTGTCTGCTGCACTTCTGCCGTAAGTTTTGGCTGCAGTTTGCATCTCATTATACGCCAGTTAAGAACAAAGTACAGTTCGCTGAACCGTCCGAGCCATGTTCGGTGAACTAAAAGTTCGACACGAAATGAACTACAGTTCGTTGAACTGTTCAAAGTATGTCCGGCGAACAAACAGTTCGCCCAATTAAGAGTGGGCTTTACGGTGAGCAGACCACAGTGCATCCAGGGGGCCGACTACGAGTTACTTACGCAGAGCAGATCATTGAGACAGACGTCATGGATGGCTCCAGGCCCTTGCTGATAGTAGCTGATGACGCAAGAGTTTGTGTCTCTGCGATTGACGCCACGCACGCGGCACTGCAGGTCACCTGTCGGCACCTTCAGCAGACGCTTCTGCAATTCCCAAGCACATATGGTCAGAACGTCAGGCAACACCGAGGTTTCCACTGATATCGCAGGAGCTGCAATGCTTTACCGACTTTAACAATTTTGTGCCTCGAAGTCGTAATTTAACACGGGTAAAACAATTTTCGCTGCTGGTTGACTTCCTTCCCGGATGGGTCTTGCAGAGAGGGCTAGCGAATCAGAGCCATCCTCTTTTTTCTTAAGGGGAGTGAAGGCACAGGGGTGCAAAAACAGACCGAATTGTCATTTTGAGTGAAAATGATATATGGGCTGATTTTGATAACGTAACATCTCTTGTAACCATTCAGTAACTTAGTTTGCACGTATGATGTCTTCAGCAAGTATAATTTGTCAATTAAAAAACAAAAAAAACATATCAAAGCGTGGTTGTCTTTATTTGGAGCCACTCTGGTCAGTATTGGCCATGTCTGGGCCTTTGGGTCTTCCTCAGTTTTAAAACCCTCGGGCGCAACTTTTAATAAAGGTAGCCTTGAATGTTTGCATAGTGTTTGTATATGTATTTATTTTTACTTTTACCAACGGACAGAGAGAGAGAGAGAGTGACAGACAGACAGACAGAGACAGACCAACAGACAGAGAGGGGGATCTGTTTTAGTAGCTGATGACAACTAGTATTTGGGTGAACGATACGGGGGACCATTGTGATTGCAACTGTATTTTCTTCTTGCTGTTTATTCCTTTGATTTTATTCAGCTTTTATGCTAATTAAGTGAGTGAAACTGTATAGTATTTAATTACGTTTTTATGTACTTCTTATTATTTGTCAAAGGCAGACAACTGAATTTCCTTTTTAAGGATTAATAAAGTATTATTGTATTGCATTGTTTGTCCGTTTCACACCCTTCCACTCACCACAGGCAGCTTCTCAGGGGACAATGGCTGGTGGCAGAGCATCTTCTGCGCGTGCATTGCAACCTCCACAGCATGCTGTGTAAAACAAAACGAAAATGCCCACAGTTAAAAACCTCGGTCTACAAACGTCACCTGACCCAAAACAGCACGGCAGTCAAGCAAGGTTACATTCTAGATAGAGTGATGACCCTTCAGTTCTACCACTGTCACCTCAAAATTCAAATGTAGTCAAAAACATGAACATTTAACGTGCCGTGTATAATCTCACAGCCAGATGAACACTGATCATCCCACAATAATATCAATAATGGATGGATCCTATGTAGTGCAAATCTGCCTAAGAGAACAAAAACCACAACATGCTGGCAGTAGCATGTATCATTCATTATGTATGTGCATATACATACATGTATCATTCATTACATATGTGCATATACATACACATACTCTACACTCACAAATTATCATTGGCTGGAGCTGCCACAAGTACAATTTTTGTCACGACAAAAGTTTTGTCGCGACAAGCACGTGTCTGTTGCGACAAATCTGTGTTTGTCGTGACAAAAAACTTGTTTTGCTTTGGCAAAAAGTTAAACAAAATGTGCATTTGTCACGACAAAAATATGTCTGTCGTGACAAGTACATGTGTTTGTCGCAACACATGTCCTTTGTCATATATTTGTCATGACACATATTTGTTGTGACAAAACCATGTTTGTCACAACAAAACTTTTGTCATGACAAAAATCATACTTATGGCAGCTCCCGCCAATGATAACAAATGAGGACCATCTAGACGTGTGGAAAAGCCAGTAAAAAAAATAAAAAATAAAAAGCACAAAAAAGTCTTGAACTGATGAAGAGTGGGGAGATTCTGCAGACTGGCAGGCAGCGAATTCCAGACAGCTGGAGCAATGAAACTGAAAGAGCACCCACCAACAGATTTGAAAGTATGCTTAGGGATTTTCAAAAAGCTCCCTGCTTGAGGATTGGAGGGTACATGATGTCCGATATATGCAGTGCCAATGCCAAAAGGCCACGTGGAAAAGTATACTGTCAAAATGGTGGTAAGTAACAGCTACCATCTTATAATTGCAGTGGAATTTCACAGGCAGCCAATGGAGTTCATTTAACAGTGCTGTTACGTGGCCTTCCTTTTGTTTTAAAATGGTGGTAAGTAAAAGCTGCCATCTTATAATTGCAGTGGAATTTCACAGGCAGACAGTGCAGTTCATTTAACAGTGCTGTTACGTGGCCTTGCTTTTGTTTTAAAATGGTGGTAAGTAAAAGCTGCCATCTTATAATTGCAGTGGAATTTCATTGGCAGCCAGTGCAGTTCATTTAACAGTGCCGTTACGTGGCCTTGCTTTTGTTTTAAAATGATGGTAAGTAAAAGCTGCCATCTTATATTCACTGTGGAATTTCACAGGCAGCCAGTGCAGTTCATTTGACAGTGCCGTTACATGGCCTTGCTTTTGTTTTAAAATGGTGGTAAGTAAAAGCTGCCATCTTATAACTGCAGTGGAATTTCACAGTTCATTTAACAGTGCTGTTATGTGGCCTTCCTTTTGTTTTAAAATGGCGGTAAGTAAAAGCTGCCATCTTATATTCGCAGTGGAATTTCACTGGCAGCCAGTGCAGTTCATTTAACAGTGCCGTTACGTGGCCTTGTTTTTGATTTAAAATGGTGGTAAGTAAAAGCTGCCATCTTATATTCACTGTGGAATTTCACAGGCAGCCAGTGCAGTTCATTTGACAGTGCCGTTACATGGCCTTGCTTTTGTTTTAAAATGGTGGTAAGTAAAAGCTGCCATCTTATAACTGCAGTGGAATTTCACAGTTCATTTAACAGTGCTGTTATGTGGCCTTCCTTTTGTTTTAAAATGGTGGTAAGTAAAAGCTGCCATCTTATATTCGCAGTGGAATTTCACTGGCAGCCAGTGCAGTTCATTTAACAGTGCCGTTACGTGGCCTTGTTTTTGATTTAAAATGGTGGTAAGTAAAAGCTGCCATCTTATATTCACTGTGGAATTTCACAGGCAGCCAGTGCAGTTCATTTAACAGTGCCGTTACATGGCCTTGTTTTTGATTTAAAATGGTGGTAAGTAAAAGCTGCCATCTTATATTCACTGTGGAATTTCACAGGCAGCCAGTGCAGTTCATTTAACAGTGCTGTTATGTGGCCTTCCTTTTGTTTTAAAATGGTGGTAAGTAAAAGCTGCCATCTTATATTCACTGTGGAATTTCACTGGCAGCCAGCTCAGTTCATTTAACAGTGCCGTTACATGGCCTTCCTTTCATTTCCTCGGAACAGGCTGTGTGGCACTGTTCTGATCCCTCTGCAGTCAGCTTACCTGTTCTGCATAAACTGCCACCCTGAGGTGACCCTGTGCGGTGGACAGGACGTTAAAATCTAACCGCTAACCGCATAAGCTGGTAGTTTTGCGTGAACCCCGAAGAAACAGAACAAGTTTGGTACTTAGCAAATGGATGTTGATGTCCTTGTCAACCTCAGGACCATCAAACTCTTGTCACAAGTAAAATATACATTTCAAAACTCTTTTCATCTGTAAACCCTTTCTCAAGTCAAACCTATAAAATTAATCCATACACATGTACATAAAAATAAAACATACACAAACATCAAACACACATTTCTGGAAGAGTCAGTCCCTACACTGCCAACAACAAAAAAGCACGCAAGGCTAGGACATGCTGAGGAACTGCCAAACCACCCGATTTATCAATACCAGATTAAAGAAACAATGGGGGGGTTTCTGTAAAAGGAATAGGAGAACAACCCTTCGGTAGAAGTTTCCCGTGACGAAACCCTCGATGTAGATGTTGTTCATCAGCTGGCGGTTGAATTCAAGCAGCATGTCCCGCGTCAGACTGCCCGTCACCCGGTACCGGTCAGGCACGTGGTGACTCGTTGGCTCCGTCACTGCAAAGCGCAACATCCTGCAACAGTCGACAACCGCATCACCTGTAGGTGAAGAATGAAGAAAAAATCTGCAGTTGCAGAGTGAAAAAAACCGATCTTTAGGTAGAGAATGAAGAAAAAAACCTCTAGGTGTAGAATGAAGAAAAAATCTGCAGTTGCAGAATGAAAAAATGACCTTTAGGTAACAACTGCATCACCTGTAGGTGTAGAATGAAGAAAAAATCTGCAGTTGCAGAGTGAAAAAAATGACTTTAGGTAGAGAATGAAGAAAAAAAACTGTAGGTGTAGGATGAAGAAAAAAAATCTGCAGTTGCAGAATGAAAAAATGAGAAAAAAAACTTTAGGTAATACCTGCATCACCTGTAGGTGTAGAATGAAGACAAAAATCTGCAGTTGCAGAATGAAAAAACAACCTTTAGGTAGAGAATGAAGAAAAAACCCTGTAGGTGTAGAATGAAGAAAAAAATCTGCAGTTGCAGAATGAAAAAAACTAAACCTTTAGGTAATACCTGCATCACCTGTAGGTGTAGAATGAAGAAATAAATCTGCAGTTGCAGAATGAAAAAACAACCTTTAGGTAGAGAATGAAGAAAAAAACCTGTAGGTGTAGAATGAAGAAAAAAATCTACAGTTGCAGAATGAAAAAAAACAAAAACTTTAGGTAATACCTGCATCACCTGTAGGTGTAAAATGAAGACAAAAATCTGCAGTTGCAGAATGAAAAAACAACCTTTATGTAGAGAATGAAGAAAAAACCCTGTAGGTGTAGAATGAAGAAAAAATCTAGTTGCAGAATGAAAAAACAACAACCTTTAGGTAATACCTGCATCACCTGTAGGTGTAGAATGAAGAAAAAAATCTGCAGTTGCAGAATTAAAAAACAACCTTTAGGTAGAGAATGAAGAGAAAAAAACTGTAGGTGTAGAATGAAGAAAAAAATCTACAGTTGCAGAATGAAAAAACAACAACCTTTAGGTAATACCTGCATCACCTGTAGGTGAAGAATGAAGAAAAAAATCTGCAGTTGAGGAATGAAAAAACAACAACCTTTAGGTAGAGAATGAAGAAAAAAACCTGTAGGTGTAGAATGAAGAAAAAAAATCCTTTAGGTAATACCTGCATCACCTGTTGGTGTAGAATGAAGAAAAAATCTGCAGTTACAGAATGAAAAAAACAACCTTTAGGTAATACCTGCATCACCTGTAGGTGTAGAATGAAGAAAAAAATCTGCAGTTGGAGAATGAAGAAAAAACCTTTAGCTGTACAATGAAGAAAAAACAACCTTTAGCTGTTGAATGATGAAAAAACCTTTAGCTGTACAATGAAGAAAAGAACCTATAGCTGTACAATGAAGGAAAAAAAACTTTAGCTGTACAATGAAGAAAAAACCTTTAGCTGTACAATGAAGAAGAAAACCTTTAGCTGTACAATGAAGAAAAAAACCTATAGCTGTACAATGAAGGAAAAAACCTATAGCTGTACAATGAAGAAAAAAACCTTTAGCTGTACAATGAAGAAAAAAAACTATAGCTGTACAATGAAGGAAAAAAACCTGTAGCTGTTGAATGAAGACAAAACTTGTAGCTGCTGTAGAATGAAGACAAAAATCGTAGCTGAAGAATGAAGAAAAAACCTGTAGCTGAAGAGAAAAAATGTATCTGTAGAATGAAGAAAAACCCGGTAGCTGTACAATGAAGAAAAAACAGAAGTACACACCCACACACCTTAAACAAAAACAAACTGATGAGCAAAAACATCAGTCTCAGTTGACTCATGATTATTCGAAACATAAGAATGCTACTTTCCATTCCATTTCATTCAATAACATTTTATCCACCCCACAAGAGTAAAAACCCACAAGACAAGCTCATAAAAAGAGAAATTCAAAACAATGATAATAAGGACAGAAGAAATGGCCTAACCAGTAACAGCAGTAAGTAACTTGATGCCAGACAACCAGTATGGTTATATCAGGGCGATACACATTTTGTCAACACACAATAAATGTTAACAGAAATGTACGTGCTAAAACCGGTAGATAGTCAGATTTTTAAAAACAGACTTTAAAAGTGGGTTAAACACAAACAGAACCAAAACAAATGCCGAAAGTTTATATTCTGCCAAAAATATTGATTTCTTTCAGAAAGTTACAGATCTTTTTCAATGACACCCCTTGAAATAGAAAGTATGCAGTGACTGAGCTGCAGAATGGCTCTCTTGAATCAATGAAATCAGAACAGAAAAGTCAAATGGGTGGCTCAGTAATGGCAGAGTTTGGAGGAAGGATGCCGGAAAGCGCAGCTTGGAGTGTGACTTCATTCAGGCGGAGTTGTTAACTCCCTTACTCTTCTTACCCACATTGCTTAAATCCCTTGGCTGCATTTACTTCCTGTGCATACTTTCTTCACGATGGAAGGCAGTGACAGTGAGTTCACAATGTTTACAGTGCCAACTTTAAAGGCATTTTTGACGGCCCGTAGTCAGAATGTGTCTGGCAACAACAAGCAAGGACTTGTTGATCGTGCTATAGTATGCCAAAAAACCCCCCCGCCCCCATGCACTTCTTGTGCAAAAACAATGCAAAGCCTTCACTATACCTTTCCTTTTTGCAATCAAACATTAGTGGCATTGATTCTGCTTTGCAATTTTAGGTTCAGCTTCCATTGTTACCCACAGCATGAAGGCCTACTCCAAAATTGGCCCAGAAATTGGCCCAGCTGTGACCTGTCATGACTTCTTGTGCGAAAGATTACAAAGAAAGGCATTCACTTGTGCAAACCAGCTTCGCCGAACTGCCCGATACAAGTGGCAGCTGTGACCTTTTGCAACTTCTTGTGTGAAACATTCCGAAGGGCATTCACTCATGCAAACCAGCTTCGCCGAACTGCCCGATACAAGTGGCAGCTGTGACCTTTTGCAACTTCTTGTGTGAAACATTCCGAAGGGCATTCACTCATGCAAACCGGCTTCACCAAAGTGCCCAGTACAAGTCAGAAGAAGCCTGCGACCTACCTTGCAAACTCATAGGACTTGATCATCTCGTTGTAGTAGCATTTCTTCAGCTGGGTCTTGTTGGCATCAAAGAGGTCTTGCGCAACAGTGAACTCCGCCATGTGATTCACTATGAGTTCTAGAACGTGCTAAGAGCAGACACACAAATCACAAACAGACAGACAAAAAAATCTTACTTTTAGTACAGGTGTAACTGTATGAAGGCCTAAAAAAAACTAAGCAAACAAAAAAGAAAAGTAACAATAATAATAAATAAATAATTCTTATAAAGCGCCATTCTTTAACCAGAGTTAAACTCACTGCGCTGTACAAACATCTTATCACAAAAACTACATTAACATACATTTCAGCAAGCAAAACCTTAATTATTGTAGCTTAAATTACCATTATCGCCTATCCAACATTAGACACACACACACAACAACAACAACAACACACACACACGCACACACACGCACACACACACACACACACACACACACACACACACACCACACATAATAACAAGCATTGGTTTTCCTGAACACTCAAACATCTGGACAGAAAACAAAAGAATGAAATAAAAGAAGAAAGTGAAAAAAAGGAAGAAGAAAAAAAAAAAGAAAAAAAAGAAGGAGAAAATGGAACACTACAGCAACAACAAAACAAACAAAAGAAAAAAGAAGAAAGAAAATTAAAGTAAAAAACATAATAAAGGAAGAAAGAGAAAATAGAAAACTACAACAATAACAACAGCAAACAAACAAAAAAGAAGACAGAAAAAAGAAAAAGAAAGAAGAAAGAGGAAAACACCAACACACACACACCAACACACCCACACCAACACACACACACACACCCACACACCAACACACACACCCACACACCAACACCCACCCACACACACACACACACACCAACACACCCACCAACACACACACTCCTTTTTTTCACCAACATTCATGCAAGGCCTTAAAACTGGCAGACCATTTCCCCCAAACCTATCCAAGACTTTCAAAGACTACAGAAAGCCTGTTCCACACACTGACTGTTCACGCAAGGCGGTAATGGCAGAACGGGAAAACAAAACCCAGAAGGTATAAAGAGCGACAAACCGGCAGTTTGTGACTGAAACCCTCCACTTGAATGACAATACCAGTCGCCAGTACCTCCAGTGAAAACCTGCAAATGATGCCAGAGGTAACAGTCAGTCAGTCAGTCAATCAATCACTTAGTCAGCGGCTTTATTACCACGTGTCAAAATAAAAATGGGTCAAGGCCACTGATGCTAGTGTGAACTCAAGCAGACTGAGAAACCACAAACATCCAGGCTTTGTTACTTTTTTATGTCAGCACACATGCACACACACATGCACACACACACACACACACATGCTGGCGTGCACACACACACACAAACACACACACATGCATGCACAAGTACCCCCCCACACACACACACAGTCATAGATAAAACTGACATAACACTAACAGTGCAAACACACACACACACACACACACACACACACACACACACACACACACACACACACACACACACACACACGCACACAATAGACAAAGAGATATAACAGAAATCTCAAACACACACATACACACAACTCACATGCAACCACACACACACACACACACACACACACACACACACACACACACACACACACACACACATACACACACCACACCCACATAATAGACAAAAAGATATAACAGAAATCTCTCACACACATGCAACCACACACACACACACACACACACAAACAAAGAGATATAACAGAAATCTCAAACACACGCATACACACAACTCACATGCAACCACACATACACACACACACACACCACACACAATAGACAAAGAGATATAACAGAAATCTCAAACACACACAACACACAACTCACATGCAACCACACACACACACACACAATAGACAAAAAGATATAACAGAAATCTCTCACACACATGCAACCACACACACACACACAAACACACACACTATAACCCCCACCCACCCCAAACACACACACACACACAACATGATCTGCAACACCGACTCACTCATATCCAGTGAGCGTGGCAGTGTAGAGGAACTCCTGCAGCTGTTGCTGGAGGATGTTGACCAGCAGGTCGCCCAGCGCAGAGCTGTAACAAGCAGAGCATCTGCAAACACCTCCATCAATCAACCGCATCACATCACCTATCACCAAACCCTAGAGTGCCAGGCTTCGACTCCTGGTCAGGGCTGGGAAAAGGGGTGCACGGAAAGCCAACATTAAAGGAGCTAGCTGTCTCAGATTTGGTGAAAAAACAAACGCGTCACATCACCTATCACCAAACCCTAGAGTGCCAGGCTTCGACTCCTGGTCAGGGCTGGGAAAAGGGGTGCATGGAAAGCCAACATTAAAGGAGCTAGCTGTCTCAGATTTGGTGGAAAAAAAACCCACTTCACATCACCTATCACCAAACCCTAGAGAGCCAGGCTTCGACTCCTGGTCAGGGCTGGGAAAAGGAGTGCACGGAAAGCCAACATTAAAGGAGCTAGCTGTCTCAGATTTGGTGAAAAAACAATTAGTCATGAGTCGTCTGTGAAAAACAATTCGTCATGATTTGTCTGCGAAAAACACATTTAGTCATAATTTGTCCCCCTAGTAATTTTTGTCCGCAAAAAGCAATTAGGCACGATTTGTCTGCGAAGAAAACAACTCGTCATGATTTATCTGCAAAAAACAACAATAAGTCACGATTTGTCTTTTTGCTTTATCTTTCTCATCAGCCAGATAATTTTACCTAAAAATGACCAGTCACTATGAGTTAAAAACAGACCACACCTTTTCTCATGGACTTACATTTTTTTCTAGAATACTGCATTACGCCAGCAAAAGTTCACTCCATAGAGATGAAAACAACTGGCAACCCAAATGATTGCAATCCATGCACATTTCTTTTGTGACTGAATGTGCCAAGAAATACAACTTTCAGTTTAAGTTGATGCTACTGTAACATACAAAAAAGGTCAATGTCGCTGAAATGCATATGACTTTATGAGCCAAAAGCTGCATAAGTATCACATGTATGCAAACTTTGACACTGACTGTACTAAATTATTAATAACTGACAGCCTTCCTATGAACTGAGAACCACCCGACCAAGGACTTAACACATCCTCCATCAAACACAGGAGAAGAAGACATGACCAAGCCAGAGAGCCTAAAGCCCGTTCTTAACTGGGCGAATGTTTGTTCGCCGAACATACTTCAGACAGTTCAACGAACTATGATTCCTTTCTTAATTAAACTTTTAGTTCGCCGATGGTTCAGACAGTTCGAAGAATTTACTTGTTCTCAACTGGCTTGTAATGAGATGCAAGCTTCGGCCTGAACTTGCGGCAGACGCGCAGCAGACAGCATGATCGAAAATGTAGGCTAAAGTCAAGTCAAGTCAAGTCAATATACTTTCATCATCCCTCACAGGGTAATTCAACTAAGTACTATCTCATTCTGGGTCTCCGAGACAAGACTGCGCCTCCCACAAGTCAACAAATAAACAAATTCCCTCTGAAGTGAGTTAAGAACCTAGCGACATCGTCATCCATTTTTATTTTTTCTTCATTCACAGGAGAGCTCTGCTCTCAGCCAATCAGAGGCAATGTTTGTTGAATAGGGCGAATGTTCCCAGAACATGTTGAGCGAAGCTTTTTGACCGTGAATTTAGCTTTGACGAATACTGCCAACTAGGTTCGTGAAGAAAAGTTCACCCAATTAAGAACCAAATAGGTTCACCGAATACTTCCAACTAGGTTCGCGAACAAACGTTCGCCCAATTAAGAACAGTCTTAACACTGATCACTACTTAAAAAACCCAAAACAAAACAGACACAACAAAAACACCCACACAAAATACAAGGGGACAAGGCAATAGATGGGAATAAAGAGCGGAACTTACTTTGTGACAGAACTTGATACAATCGGTGTCATGAGATGCAACAATATGAAACCTGAAACAGACGCACAGATGCAACGCAGCCCCTCTTCAAACATCAACCTAACAACCATTAAGTTGCACAGAAGTTTCAGTAGCAATAATAATAACTAAGTATTTCTATAGCACAAAATCTCATCTGGAGAGACTATTCTAAGAGCACACACATGCATGCATGCACACACACACACACACACACACACACACACACACACACACACACGCACACACACACACACACACATTCGCACAGAGGCACCCGCACACATAAGCATATATATACACAATTAATTTACAACCAACTTAAACAGACAATGAACAAGGATTTGCTGAGGAGAAAGATAGCAGTGCGGAGTGGAAAAACATCTGAAGCAGAGCAGCCCAAAGATGGCAACGTAACGGGAGCCAACATTTTTCTCCTATTTTGTACCTGAAGCCCATTCTTGACTGAATAAACTTTTAGTTTGCCAAACGTACTTCGTACAGTGTGATGCACTACTCTTCATTTGTTAGCAGAGCTCAGACAAACTTTTAGTTCACCAAACATGGTTCGGACAGTTTGACGAACTATACTTTATTTCTTAACTGGCTTACAATGCGATGCAAGCTTCGGCCCAAACGTACGGAAGAAGCCAAGCGCAGCATATCCAAAACGTAGGCTAAAGTCAAGTCAGTATATTTTACTTGTCCCTCAGAGGGCAAGTCAACTAACTGCTATATGGTTCTGGGTCCCAGAGACAAGGATGCGCATCCCGCAAGTCAACTAACTGCTATATGGTTCTGGGTCCCAGAGACAAGGATGCGCATCCCGCAAGTCAACTAACTGCTATATGGTTCTGGGTCCCAGAGACAAGGATGCGCATCCCGCAAGTCAACTAACTGCTATATGGTTCTGGGTCCCAGAGACAAGGATGCGCATCCCGCAAGTCAACTAACTGCTATATGGTTCTGGGTCCCAGAGACAAGGATGCGCATCCCGCAAGTCAACTAACTGCTATATCGCTCTGGGTCCCAGAGACAAGGATGCGCATCCCGCAAGTCAACTAACTGCTATATGGTTCTGGGTCCCAGAGACAAGGATGTGCATCCCACAAGTCAACAAATAGATCAGTTCCCTCTGAGACGAGTGAAATACTGACCCCATCATCTATTTTTAGTCCTTTCTGCCTCGTCCACAGGAGAGCTCTCTTCGCTCTCAACCAGTCAGAGGCGAGGGTTGCCGAACTGGGCGAATATTCCCAGAGCATGTTGAGCGAAGCTTTTTGGACACCGAACATAGCTTCGTGGCAGTTTGTCAAACTGCCCGAAGCAGGTTCAAGAAGTAAAAGTTCTGCATAATTAAGAACAAACTAAGTTCGCCGCACCTTTTTCAGGTTCGCTGAACACACCACACTAGGTTTGTGAAGCAAAAGTTTACCCAATTAAGAACATGCTTGACACATGAAATGGTGATGGGTGAGCTTCTGGTCTGCTTACCTTTGGGCATATGAAATTTCTTGTCCTTCTTGTACCACATTCGACCAAACTCGTTGTCCAGCACTTGTACTGGATACTGCAATGAAAAATACACTTCAGATAAACCAGCACGCCTCCATACAACATTCTCAAAAAGAAGTAAAACAAAAAAACATTTAAAATCTCTGCAAGATTTAACTGATCATATTTTGTCAATTATACTGTTAGACACAAGTTTGACAAAAGTGCAATTCAACACATAATTCGTTCTACATATTCGTTCTACACACAGTGAAAGAAATAATGATAATAAATACGTTTTTAACATACAACAACAACAGACGTGTGAGAAATACATGATGTGAGGATGTACCTCAGGTGGAGTTTATGTACCTTTTTTTCCATGCAATGTGAGGATGTACCTCTGGTGGAGTTTATGTACCTTTTCTTTCCATGCAATGTGAGGATGTACCTCTGGTGGAGTTTATGTACCTTTTCTTTACACGCAACGTGAGGATGTACCTCTGGTGGAGTTTATGTACCTTTCTTTACACGCAATGTGAGGATGTACCTCTGGTGGAGTTTATGTACCTTTTCTTTACATGCAAGTGAGGATGTACCTCTGGTGGAGTTTATGTACCTTTTCTTTACACGCAATGTGAGGATGTACCTCTGGTGGAGTTTATGTACCTCTTCTTTACACGCAATGTGAGGATGTACATCTGGTGGAGTTTATGTACCTTTTCTTTACAGCAAGTGAGGATGTACCTCTGGTGGAGTTTATGTACCTTTTCTTTGCACGCAATGAGGATGTACTCTGGTGGAGTTTATGTACCTCTTCTTTACATGCAATGTGAGGATGTACCTCTGGTGGAGTTTATGTACCTTTCTTTACACGCAAGTGAGGATGTACCTCTGGTGGAGTTTATGTACCTCTTCTTTAGCAATTGAGGATGTACCTCTGGTGGAGTTTATGTACCTTTTCTTTACATGCAACGTGAGGATGTACCTCTGGTGGAGTTTATGTACCTTTTCTTTACACGCAATGCGAGGATGTCCCTCTGGTGGAGTTTATGTACCTCTTCTTTACACGCAATGTGAGGATGTACATCTGGTGGAGTTTATGTACCTCTTCTTTACACGCAATGTGAGGATGTACCTCTGGTAGAGTTTATGTACCTTTTCTTTGCACGCAATATGAGGATGTACTTCTGGTGGAGTTTATGTACCTCTTCTTTACACGCAATGTGAGGATGTACCTCTGGTGGAGTTTATGTACCTCTTCTTTACACGCAATGTGAGGATGTACTTCTGGTGGAGTTTATGTACTTCTTCTTTACACGCAATGTGAGGATGTACCTCTGGTGGAGTTTATGTACCTTGGTTTTACACGCATGCCAGGTGAGAGTTGCTGTAGGCGACTCAGGTCTTTCTTGTTGTGCTTCTGACACCTTTTGAGCGCTAATTAACTCCCTTGTGTGCTGATTATACATATCTGAGGCTCGCAGCATAAGATCACAAGAGGTTTATGTGTGTGTGTGTGTGTGTGTGTGTGTGTGTGTGTGTGTGTGTGTGCATGTGTGTGTGCGTGTGCATGTGTGTGTGTGAACGTGCATATGTGTGTGTGCATGTGCACACGTGTGTCTGTGTATATGCATGTGTGCGTGTATGCATGCGTGTGTGTATGTGGTGTTGTGTGGTGTGTGAGTGTATGTGTGTGGTGTGGTGTGGTGTGTGTGTGTGTGATGTGGTGTGGTGTGAATGTGTGTGAATGTGTGTGTGTGTGTGTGTGGTAAAATGAATGTATCCTTATGTCTTTGTAAGCACGCCAAGCTCTTATGAGATGGGGCACCATAAATAATCTATTATTATTATTATTATTATCATCAAATATTACTCCACCCACCTACTCACACCAATCACATGCGTGTACTAAATTTAAAAAAAATTAAAAACCATATTACCTCGGAGGCACCTTCCACTTTCAGAAGCTCCAGTGTTGTGGCTGTGAAATGGAAACACGCATACACAAAAAGAAGTGTAACCACAATACACTTTTTTAAACCAAAGACCTGTGACCTTAACAGCACGGTTAACAAATGAAAGCGGAATGAGTAAGCAACGCTCAACAAGCACACATCCTAAAAACGTGGGCACATTTTAACATTGATTCAGATTCAGAGAGTCAAAGGGAACTGCAACGTTCATTTCTGTTTGCCATGTTTCGTCATCCAGCTGTTGCAACACGTGGATGCAACTACAAGCAGGTTTATATGACACGGAGTAACGTATAATGTGCACAGGAATTTGTTTGAATGATTTTTCCATTCACAGCCTTGCTCTGACAAACAATACGCAACAAGGAACTTGCTCAAACAGCATCGCACAAAGCTCCAACATTAAGTCCTTCGACACGACCGACCAGCACGACCACCAGATAAATGCTGAGGAGTAAACCAACTCACATTTTGTTCATGCAAGTATAGCGTCCTGCCAGAGTACCGCAACCATCTATGTTTAAATTTTCCTTATTGTTCGCTCGCATGAATGAACCCACCACTGAGAAATTGTCCATCCCCATTTTCAAAGCTTTAAAAATCGATATGTAAGTGTGCTACTGTAAGTACACTACTTCAGTGGATGTTCAAAAACAGGATATAAAAAACTAGTTGCTCATGTAGAATCACATGTGAGCGCAGTGAGCCTGCTCAAGGGTGGAGAACAGCGCTATATAAAAGCGATCAACAACTGAATCCATGAGGCCCGTCCCTGATAAGCCTTATGGTTTGCGTGGACGTTAAGCACCATGGTTACTTGAATCCATGACAATTTGAATTCCATGAATGTTTACTCTTGCTGATGTGAGTTGGAAGCCTGCCAGTAAAATAATCTTGTCTTGTCTCTCTTACCCTCAACCCCCCCCCCCCACCCCCCCCCCCCCCCCCCCCCCCCCCCCCCCCCCCCCAACCCTCCACCCCTGTCCCCACTCTCTCTCCATCTGTCTCTCGTCTGTCTATCTCACTCTCTCTCTCCCCCCCTCGCTGAACTGACTGCATGGAGGCAGACGCATACTTACGGATAAACGGATTCTTCTCCGGAAGGAACAACTCTGCATTTGGCTTTAGGACTGTTGACAAAAGAAACACGAGAAGAGCAAGCATTCAGCCGACTCATTTTCAAACACGGAAAATCTGACACACACTTTCGTGACCCCCCCCTGCCCCCCCCAATCGAACTCCCCCTGTGGCCCTAAAAAAAAAAAAAAGGTCAAAGCCATTCAAACCAGTGTGCACATTATGAAAAGTTGGTCGAGACCAGCACAGTATGTATTTTACTTAAACAGCACCAGATGATGCTCAGCGGTCAGAAGGTTGTGGGTTCAATCCCTAACAGGAATGGTGAGAAAACTGTCTTTCTCCTGGGTCAACTTTGTGGGCAGACTTACTTCCGTGTCCATTTACACCCCTCCCTCCCCCCACCCCCTTCCCGTGTTACCACAGCAAGCATGTTAAAGACTCCACTCATTCTGCTAAAAAGCGTAAGTGGCAGGTTACAGCCAAACACGCACACACCCTTTGACCAACAAAGTCAGCGTGGGCATTTGGCTGGTTACAGCCAAACACGCACACACCCTTTGACCAACAAAGTCAGCGTGGGCTATTGGCTGGTTACAGCCAAACACGCACACACCCTTTGACCAACAAAGTCAGCGTGGGCTACTGGCTGGTTACAGCCAAACACGCACACACCCTTTGACCAACAAAGTCAGCATGGGCTGACTATTCGCAGGTTACAGCCAAACACGCACACCCCCTTTGACCAACAAAGTCAGCATGGGCTGACTATTCGCAGGTTACAGCCAAACACGCACACCCCCTTTGACCAACAAAGTCAGCATGGGCTGACTATTCGCAGGTTACAGCCAAACACGCACACCCCCTTTGACCAACAAAGTCAGCGTGGGCTGACTATTCGCAGGTTACAGCCAAACACGCACACACCCTTTGACCAACAAAGTCAGCGTGGGCTGACTATTCGCAGGTTACAGCCAAACACGCACACCCCCTTTGACCAACAAAGTCAGCGTGGGCTGACTATTCGCAGGTTACAGCCAAACACGCACACCCCCTTTGACCAACAAAGTCAGCGTGGGCTGACTATTCGCAGGTTACAGCCAAACACGCACACCCCCTTTGACCAACAAAGTCAGCGTGGGCTGACTATTCGCAGGTTACAGCCAAACACGCACACCCCCTTTGACCAACAAAGTCAGCATGGGCTGACTATTCGCAGGTTAAGCCAAACACGCACACCCCCTTTGACCAACAAAGTCAGCGTGGGCTGACTATTCGCAGGTTACAGCCAAACACGCACACCCCCTTTGACCAACAAAGTCAGCGTGGGCTGACTATTCGCAGGTTAAGCCAAACACGCACACCCCCTTTGACCAACAAAGTCAGCGTGGGCTGACTATTCGCAGGTTACAGCCAAACACGCACACCCCCTTTGACCAACAAAGTCAGCGTGGGCTGACTGTGCCGTATAAGCACTGTGGGGGACCCCATCTGGAAAACAAGCCCAGATGTCGGGAATGCTCGTCATCTGAGCTGGATGAGCCAAGCCACCATGGATTAATCCTTGCACTCAAACAGTGAAATTGGTGTACATTAAATACACTCCACTAAAAAATAAAAATAAAAATAATAATCCACAAAAAAAATATACGCTGTTTTTTGAAACACATGTGGAGAATGATTCATTGTCAAGCCTACATGCCAAGTCTGACCTCCTAAGCCTTAAACTGTGATCTTTCTTTTAGTCAAGGGTCCGGGGGGGAATGCAGGTCTAGATCTGCAGGCAACAATTTGGTCCATGGAGACGGAGATTCCACAGAGTGTCTGCAGACAAGCCATCTGTCAAGTTAGGACACCGCTTTAAATGTGCATAGCTTACATACACGTGCATATATATACGTATACATATGTGTATGGCCTACAGAAAAAGAAATGAACAGCACAGTTGTACTGTCCTTTGTTTTTTTCACAGTCTCGAAAGTTTTTTTAATAACAAGCAAAGACGCCAAATCTCCTTCAGAGCAGCCAAGCTCTGATCAAACGGGGGAGCGGGATAGCTCAGTGGTTAGAGCGCCAGACTCGTGATTGAAAGGTCGCGGGTTCAAACCCCTGCAGGAGCGGCAGGAGAATTTTCTTTTCCAGGGTCGACTTTCTGTGCTGACTCTTATTTCGGTATCCGTTCCACCCCCGTGTTACTGCTGTAGCACGTAAAAGATCCCGGTCATTCTGCCAAAAGTGCAGAGGCAGGCTACAGCTAAACATGCATGCACCTTACAAATATGGCTTTGCATTAAGTGACATGGTGCATGGTTGTATGATGTACACAGAATGTGCCGAGATGGCAGCAGTTTCATGTGGTACCAGCCATGCCAGCGCTGTAAGCACACCACTTTGGTGGATATTCAAAAACGCGCTATAAAAAGCTAGTCACTCATATAGAATCACATGCGAGCACTGCGAGTCTGCTTGAGAGCGGAGAATAGCGCTATATAAAAGCAATCATCATCATCATCAACTGCAGAGACGAATGGACAACCCAGCACGGCCCTCCATCTGACGACCTGACGCCACCAGCAGCAGCACCAGCGGGCCACCCCCTGTCTGACTCTGGACCGGCCACTGCCGACTGCGTGCCCGCCTGTATGGCGCCTGGTCGGCCGCACGCACAGCCGACCGTCCGTGCAGTGAGACTGCCCCTACCAACCCCAGAGCAAGTTCGGCAGTCCTGCCCCCTAATACACGGAAGCGCACGGACATGGCATCGGCCCCAAGGAGCTGCGCTTGCTGAGAAAAACTCTGGGGGTTCCAGAAAGAGGACCTGGTGCAGACATCCCGCTTCGTCAACACCGTCAAGCAAGGCGTCTGAGGACAATCCTGGAACGCTGCAGAGGAAGAAGGTGAAGAAGAAAAAGAAGACGAAGAAGATGAAGAAGAAGAAGAAGAAGAAGAAGGAGAAGGAAGAAGAAGATGAAGAAGAAGAAGAAGAAGAAAAAGAAGAAGAAAAAGAAGACGAAGAAGATGAAGATGAAGAAAGAAAAAAAGAAAGAAGATGAAGAAGAAGAAGAAGAAGATGAAGAAGAAAAGGAAGACGAAGAAGATGATGAAGAAGAAGAAGAAGAAGAAGAAGAAGAAGAAGAAGAAAGAAGAACAAGAAGAAGAAGAAGAAGAAGAAGGAGAAGAAGGATGAAGAAGTAGAAGAAGCAGAAGGTAACAAGTGCAGGAAGGGGGGGTTAGCGGAACACGAGACCAAGCCGAAACTTACGACCTGGCTGCTCATGAAACCACACGCTTACCTTCCCATTGCCTTTTCCACCCTTCGGGGATATCTGAAAAACAGCGGAACACCACGGTCTTACTCATGAGCCACAAACAGAATGCAGAACAGTTAGAAACGCAATCTGCGGTCCTGCCCCCTGGTACAAGGAAGCAAGGATGCAAAAGTCTGGGGACTCTGAAAAGATGGCCCGTTGTGGCCGGCCAAATTCCTCAGTCGGTGTCATAAAGCCAGATGTCTGAGCCGGCCAAATTCCTCAGTCGGTGTCATAAAGCTAGATGTCTGAGCCGGCCAAATTCCTCAGTCGGTGTCATAAAGCCAGATGTCTGAGCCGGCCAAATTCCTCAGTCGGTGTCATAAAGCTAGATGTCTGAGCCGGCCAAATTCCTCAGTCGGTGTCATAAAGCCAGATGTCTGAGCCGGCCAAATTCCTCAGTCGGTGTCATAAAGATAGATGTCTGAGCACAGTCTCAAGTGGAACAGCGAAGATGAAGACGAAAATCATTATCAAAAAGCGTATGTAGTACACCTGTACACACACACACTATACAGCTTCTGCACAAACATATCTGCGTGTCTCTAAACCCCCCCCCCACACCCACCCACCACTGAAAGGTGTGCGTGGGAGTGTGTGTGTGTGTGTATGTGTGTGTGTATGTGTGTGTGTGAGAGTATATGTGTGTGTGTGATTTTTTTTAATTATCATTATTCTTAATTGTACATATTTCTACATTTAGCTACTATGTATAGTTGCACTTTCAGGATGGGGGGGGAGGGCTGTTTGTACTTTAGTGGTATGAATGTCTTTTGGTAGTTTTAGCTGGTGAGAGCTTACACAAATCTACTGTGTGTATCTGGCGCTGTGAACACACAAGGTCATGTGTGGAAGTTTTTTTATGCGCTGTATGTCAATTTTTGATTCCTTCAAAGGTTCATCTCTTCCCTGTCAACATGTACACAGACTTGTTAATGCCGGTCTCACTTTTGTGTGCAGAGAGCACGCACCAAGGTTGCTGTGCAGGTTAAAAATCCCCAATTCCAGCTTTAACTTGTTTAAGTAATAGAAAAATCTGAAACATGAATGACTGCTAAGTGTGCGAGTGTGTGTGTGTGTGTGCGTGTGTGTGTGCGCACATGTGTTTGTGCATGCATGAGTGTGTGTGTGTGTGTAATGATGAAAAATATAAGTGGCACTGGATATAGCTCAACCAAAAAAAGATCAGTGGATTAACTCTCCGTCTCATTTTTCATCGTCTTTTGCTGTTTAATTTTGTTTAACTGTCATTTTCCTGCATGATAGAGGCGATTACCCTGAAAATGTGCATGTTTTTCTGGTCCTAATAAATAGCGTTATTTTGTCTGTGTTTGGATCTTCTTTTCTGTTACAGAAACCCTAAAGGCCAGGAG
>JABMCL010001779.1:65000-230000 GCA_018857735.1 Alviniconcha marisindica | reverse complement strand
TGTGTGTGCATGCACTAGTATAAATTAAACAAATACTGACACGAACCCAATGCACACATTCAGAAACTGAAACACACAAGGCAGTAGGTAGTCCCGCAAATATCATGATAGCAATTAAACCCTTCACTGCCACGATGTCATTTGAAAAACGACCCATAGAAGCGCAAAAGTTTGAAACCCTCAAGCCTTTTTGTCTTCTTTACTGCACTGGCCTGTGAAAGGATTTTCATCAAAACGCATAGCATGGAAAGCAGATTGTCATGGGACCAGAAAATATCCCGTTTGCAGGCGCATCCGTGTATCATTCAGCCCAGACATTTTACAGGCTGGGGCAGTGAAGGGGTTAATAGGACAAAAAAAGAAGAAGCTCAGCATACAAGCATCCCCCCCCCACCGCCGCCCACCCCACCCAACCCCCTCCCTTTTCCTGTGCCTACACAGCTAGCGCAGACACATTAATGCACATGTAATACACAGTGTGATGATACCACTCCACTGTCAGAGCTAAGCTCTTTGGCCCTGTGACCCAAATAAGCAATGGTGGGGGGGCGGGGGTGGAGGGATGGGGGGCGGGGGAGGGGGGCGATAAAATGAACTGAAACTGAAGGCTGAAGACGACAAAATGAGCCGGGTTACCTGAGCGTCAAAGGAGAGGAGCAGAGAGCGGCCAGTGAGGTAGTGCTCCAGGGGGTACAGCTGCATGTTCTCCGCCACCTGCTCTACGTTGTCAATGGGGTCCAGCTACACACACACACACACCACACCACACATGTTCTCAGCCACATGTTCTGCATTTTCAGTGGAATCAATCTACGCACACATACACACACACGTACCACCCCAAAAAGCATACACATACACAAGCACATATATACATGTACACCCATACGCATATGTATATGCAAACAAGTACATACGCACACACTCACATGCACACACACAGACGTACACATTATTTACAGGCTTCGCGTTAACTGGTAATTTCCGGTATTCTACTGGGTAAGATCAGCATATGCTGGAAAAGAAATTGGCAATCTGTCAGACGTACTGGCTGCTATTTTGTTTGACAGATTCAAAACAAAACAAAAATCCACCCAAAAAGCAGCACAGGGAGGGAGAGAGAGAGAGAGAGAGAGAGAGAGAGAGAGAGAGAGAGAGAGAGAGAGAGAGAGAGAGAGAGAGAGGAGAGAGAGAGAGAGGTGTGCGTGCGTGCATGCCTGCGTGCGTGTGCATGCGTGCATGTGTGTTCTCGACTGTTCTCAGAACTGGGAGTTTGCTAGCAGAGCTCTAACAGCAGTACAGACCGCCATGTACCTGACCATTACAGCGACTCTGACCGTTTTCCCTGAACCACTTTCGCTGCCTTTCAGATGTTGCACCGGTTTCAAAAAAAACGTCTGAACAGCGACTCTCCAACAAAACCCCAACAAAACCAACCTCCTCCCGGAAGCGAAACTTGATGTTCTCAATGTCCCTGAGCTCGGAGTAGAACCAGGCCTGAGGCCCACACTTCTGCAGCATGGCAATGTACTCAAACACAGTGCGAATCACCTGGCAAAAACAAACACAGTGCGAATCACCTGGCAAAAAAAACACAGTGCGAATCACCTGGCAAAAACAAACACAGTGCGAATCACCTGGCAAAAACAAACACAGTGCGAATCACCTGGCAAAAACAAACACAGTGCGAATCACCTGGCAAAAACAAACACAGCAACAAAATGCAGGCAACGCAATCTCTTTCCCTGAAGATGAAATTATGTGTAATTACCAATGTCCTTAGAAAGGGGAACAGAATATTCAAACACAGTGCGAATCACCTGGCAAAAACAAACACAGCAACAGAAATCAGGCACAGGCAATCTCTTTCCCTGAAGATGAATTAGTAATTACCCATGTCCTTAGAAAGGGGAACAGAGTATTCAAACACAGTGCGAATCACCTGGCAAAAACAAACACAGCAACAAAATGCAGGCAACGCAATCTCTTTCCCTGAAGATGAAATTATGTGTAATTACCCATGTCCTTAGAAAGGGGAACAGAGTATTCAAACACAGTGCGAATCACCTGGCAAAAACAAACACAGCAACAAAATGCAGACAACTGAAGACGAAATTATGTCTAATTACCCATGTCCTTAGAAAGGGCAACAGAATATTCAAACACAATGCGAATCACCTGGCAAAAACAAACACAACAACAAAATGCAGACAACTGAAGATGAAGTTATGTCTAATTACCCATGTCCTTAGAAAGGGCAACAGAATATTCAAACACAGTGCGAATCACCTGGCAAAAACAAACACAACAACAAAATGCAGACAACTGAAGATGAAGTTATGTCTAATTACCCATGTCCTTAGAAAGGGCAACAGAATATTCAAACACAGTGCGAATCACCTGGCAAAAACAAACACACAACAAAATGCAGACAACTGAAGAGATTATGTCTAATTACCCATGTCCTTAGAAAGGGCAACAGAATATTCAAACACATGTCCGAATCATCCTGGGCAAAAACATAAAGCAGGACGAATTCTGTCTGAGTGAAATTATGTGGTTACATGTCCGGTGTTGGGGGGTTCATGTGTGTGTGTGAGTGTGTGAGAGGGTATTGAGATGTGTGTGTGATGTATGTGTCGGTTGTATGTGGGTATGTGGGGTGTGGGGTATGTGTCGTGTGAGAGTTTGGGGGGTGATTAGTGTGCGGGTGGGAGGGTGTTTGGGGGGTATGTGTGTGGTAGTGTAGTGGGTGTGTTGGGGGTGTGATGTATGTGTGTTGTGTGGTGTGGGGGGTAGTGTGTGGGTGATGGGTGTGCAAATGAATGGGGGGGGGGGGGGGGGGTATGTGTGTGTGGGGGGGAGGTGTGTGTGTATGTGTGTGGGAGGAGGTATTTGGGTGTGCACAGGTCTGTGCATTGAAGCCTTGCTGTTAATTCGTAAGCACTTCAGGCCACCAAAGCCTACGCACATACACTCAGTGACCACCACAACTCTTCTTCTTCTTACATCTGAAACGTGCTCCATTCCAGCATCAGTGAGAACGATCCTGACAAAGAAACCACTCCACAGCTTGTTGAGGTCAAAGCCAGAGGCCATGTTTCCTCCTGTTAGCGACAATGCCCAGGACCTGAAACACATTGTCGTCAAAACCTTCACGTCTTCCAACACGTTGTATCATCATGCTACAGACTAAGAGGGGTTGCCAAAATTGGTGTGTCTGCGTGTATGTAAAACAGTCAGACCGCAAAGTGCACAGACACCAGAACATGGGTCCTTAGTGAAGAAAATAATTATTTCCAACACACTGTATTCATGCTACAGACAAAAAGCGGGGTTGCCAAAATTGGTGTGCCTGCGTGTATGTGAAACAGTCGGACCGCAAAGTGCACAGACACCTAATATCAAGTATACTTTTTTTAAAGACAGTAACCGGAGAAAAACAACATTTCTGCCGTTACATCTTCTGCTACACTGCACCATTTGCTTCAGTTGTTGTGTGTGTGTGTTTTGTTTTTGTTGTTTTTGTTTTGTTTTTTTGTTTATTTTTATGTACTAATTCAGTATCCATTTCTTTTTCCTTGTTGATATTGTCATTTTTCTTAAGCTTAATTTTATCCCTCCCCTTCCCTGCTCTCTGTAATTACCGGTTGTTTTTTGTTCTTGTGTGTTTTTGGTGGAGGTGTGTGGGAGTAAATGTGCTTTGCACTTTTTGCTCCATTGTTTTCACTGCTATCTTTGTTCATTCCGTTGCAATTGCTGTCTGGTTTTATATGTTTTGTGTTATATTATTATTTATTAATTGTTTTTTTTTTTACTGATGCTGATTTGTCTTAGCTCTGATAATATTTAACTGTGAATGTCTGGTTATTATAGTACTGTAGAGCAGATATGAGTCGGCTTTGTGCTAATATCTTCACCATTGAGAAATAAAGTTCAATCAATCAATCAATCAATCAACGTGTTGTCCGATCTGAGACGACAATGTCTGCATCAAAAGACAGAAGAAGAGGGGACAGAGAAAGTAAACAAATCCTGCCTTCGCATCTTCCGGTACTGTGCACCATCATGCTCTCTGACTTGATACGACAAATTATTCACGTGTCACCAAATCTGGAGCGACAGGCTGGAGATTAGCCAATCAGCACGTGCTGAGGAGACACGCCCTTCTTTGGATTGCCAGTTTTGTGTGACATTCCTTTCAGTGAACTCTCGCTCACCAGGCTGATCGTCAGGCTGATTGAACGCGAGAGAGAGACAGAGACACAGAGAGAGAGAAACGATCCAGTAAATCTTTAAAATGCCTGGGTGCCACCACACTTTTACTGGACCTCATGCCACTGGGTGGAGCTTAGAGGATGCAAGGCTGCCAATCACCAGACTGCTTCATCCAATCACAGCATCGCAATTAATACACTCGGAAACAGCACGAGACCCCGAGTGCTCAAGCAGAACCTGTATCACCTGAAGGTCTTTAGGAATGAATTGTAGGGCTTAATGTACACAGAGACCACATGTGGTCTATTAAGCCCATTCTTAATTGGGTGAACTGTTTGTTCACTGAACATACTTTGGACAGTTTGACTAACTATAATTCGTTTCTTAATTGAACTTTTACTTCGCCCAATATGGCTTGGCCAGTTCAATGAACTATGCTTCGTTCTGAACTGGCTTATAATGAGATGCAAGCTTTGGCCCGAACTTGCAGCAGAAGCGCAGCAGACAACAGGACTCCAAAATGTTGGCTAAAGTCAAGTCAATATACTTTAATCATCCCTCACAGGATAATTCAACTAACTACTATATCATTTTGGTTCTCGGAGACAAGGTTGCGCCTTCTGCAAGTCAACAAATAGGTAAATTCCCTCTGAAGTGAGTGAAGTATCAACACCTTCATCTATTTTTCATTTCTTCCTCATCCACTGGAGAGCTCTTTGCTCTCAACCAGTCAGTGGCAATGTTCGCCAAACTGGGCAAAAAATATTCCCAGAACACGTTGAGCAAAGCTTTTAGGGCCCCAAAAATAGCTTCATTGTAGTTTGACAAATACTCCCAACTAGGTTCGCGAAGCAAATTTTCGCCCAATTAAGAACCAACTAGGTTCGACAAATACTCTGAACTATGTTGGCGAAGCAAATGTTTGCCCAGTTAAGAACGGGCTTTAGGGACAGGGGCAAAGGCGGGGGAGGGGTCGTCAAGTTCCTATGGGTAGCTCGTCCCACAAAGAACTAAGAGACCGTCAGCAACTGCCAGAACAACAATGTTAAGATGTATGACTTGAAAATTGTGAGGAAGTACCTCTGGTGGACTTTACACACCTTGTATTTCCTGGCATGCCAGGTGAGAGATACCATAGGTGACTCAGGTCTTTTTTTGTGTCTTTTTTTCTGTTTAATATATATGAAAAATCTTATTTAGTTTTTATGCATATATATATATGAAAAAAAATTGTGGCTTTTTTTCTGTTTAATTTATATATAAAAAATTGATTCAGTTTTTATGCATATGAACGTATCTGTACAAACCAAAGGATACACACAAATTCAAAGTCAACATCAACATTCTGAACCAGTTAACTAACCTATATAACAGAGACTCGGGTCTGTGTTGTTGTGTTTGTGTGACGGCTTTTGAGTGCTAATTAACTCCTGTGTGTGTTGAGGTTGCAATTAATACTCCACACACAAATCCTGGAGGCGGGCTGCTATGTACAACTGGCAAACTAAAACTTTGCGGCAGAGTGAAAGGCCGCGGGATTCCAAACGAAACCTTCAAATAATGCAATGACACACGGTGGCTGTTTAGGGGACAGTGGCTTTTTAATGTAGATGGATGCACAGAATGGGGGTGGGGGGTGGGGGGGCGGGGGGGGGGGGGGGGGGCAGGGGAAGGGAGTTATCATTTATTAATTGTTGTATTTGAGTGGACGAGCGGAGACTGGTGTGTGTATGTCACTCGTGTGTGTGTGTGGTTGTGTGTGTGTGTGGTGTGGTGTGTGGTGTGTGTGTGTGTGTGTGGTGTGTGTGTGTGTGTGTGTGTGTGTGTGTGTGTGTGGTGTGTGTGTGGTGGTGGGTGTGCGTACAATGAACACAGTGCTGTTTAGGGGACAACGCTGTTTAATGTAACGGATGCATGAATGGGTGGGGGGGGGGGGGGGACAGGGGAAGAGGGAGAGAGCATGAGACATCCCAGACAGAGTATTTATCATTTATTAATTGCTGTATTTGAGTGGACGAGCGGAGACGGTGGTGTGTGTGTGTGTGTGTGTGTGTGTGTGTGTGTGTGTGTGTGTAGTTGTGTGTGTGTGTGTGTGGGTGTGTGTGTAGTGTGTGTATGTGTGTGTGTGTGTGTGGTGTTGTGTGTGTGTGTGTTGTGTGTGTGTGTGGTGTGTGTGTGTATGTGTGTGTGTGTATGTGTGTGTGTGGTGTGTGTGTGTGTGTGTGTGTGTGTGTGTGTGTGTGCAATGACATGCAGTCGCTGATTAGGGGACAGTAGCTGTTGAATGTAGACAGAAGCACATGGGGGTGGGGGGGGGTGCAGAGGGGGGAGGGGGAGACTAGGATCCAGGAAAGAGTATTTATCATTTATGGTATTTGAGGGAGACAGTGATGAGTCACACATCAGGAAGGTGATGTGTATCGTTTATTGTGTATGTTGAGTGTGACGAGTAGTGATGTGTGTGACTATGTGTGTGTGTTGTGTGTGTGTGTGTGTGTGTGTGTGTGTGATGTGTGTGTGGTGTGTGTGTGTGTGTGTGTGTGTGTGTGGTGTGTGTGTGTGTGTGTGTGTGTGTGTGTGTGTGTGTGTGGTGTGTGTGTGTGTGTGTGTGTGTGTGGTGTGGTGTGTGGTGTGGTGTGGTGTGGTGTGGTGTGTGTGGTGTGTGTGTGTGTGTGTGTGTGTGTGTGTGTGTGTGGTGTGTGTGTGTGTGTGTGTGTGTGTGTGTTGTGGTGGTGTGGTGTGGTGTGGTGTGGTGTGGGTGTGGTGTGGTGTGGTGTGGTGTGTGTGTGTGTGTGTGGTGTGTGTGTGTGTGTGTGTGTGTGTGTGTGTGTGTGTGTGTGCGTACAATGACAAACAATCTCTGATTAGGGGACAGTGGCTGTTGAATGTAGACAGAAGCACATGAATGGGGGGGGGAGGGAGTACGAGGGGGAGGGAGAGAGCATGAGAGATCCCGGACAGAGTATTTATCATTTATTAATTGTTGTATTTGAGTGGACAAGCAGAGACTGGTGTGCGCATGTCACTCTGTGTGTGTGTGTGTGTATGTGTGCACGCGTGTGTGTGTGTGTGTGTGTGTGTGTGCACGCGTGTGTGTGTGTGTGTGTGTAACATGGTTACTGTTTGATAGGCGATAATGGTAGACTACAATATTTAAGGTTCTGTTTGTTTGAAATGTTTATAATGTGTTTTTTGTCATAAGATGTTTGAACAGCGCAGTGAGTTTTTAAACTCTGGTTAGCAAGAATTATTTATTATTATTATAGATCAGCTGCAACCATACAAGGCAAATTACAATCATTTGACATAGACTCAAATAATCAGACGTTACAATGTAAGGTTAATTACTAACACTAATGTTTAAATAACTATTTTATTAATTATTAATAAAATAACACAATATTAATTTTATTAATTATTAATAAAATAACACAACATAGATATCTATTTTGCCTTGTATGGTTGCAGCTGATTTATAATAATAATAATGAATGTAAATATAAAACCCGTTAAAAAATCAAATAAAAAATCAAACACAACCCACTTTTTCCTGAGGTAAGACAGGATGCTGCCGGATCCTTCATGCGTGATCAAAATTCCCAGATACTCCAAGGGCTTGACTCTGTCAAAATCAAGAAAGGACATGCTGAAAATCAAGGAAGCCGGTGCTGCTCTGTCTTGACGGTCTAGCAGAAATGCGGCACAATTCGGCCTTGCTCTTTCTCTCTCTCTCTCTCTCCTGAAAGTGACTTCTTCTTCTTCTTTCTTTCTTTTGGCCAATGTGCTTACATCCACAGAAGCCACATGCGGCTTATTAGGGTGGGGGGGGGGGGGTTCAAATGCTGCACAATTCGATCTTGCTCTATCTCCTGAAAATGACGAATTCTTCACCTTTCCTTCCTTCTCTGGTTCAAGGTGTTTAACGTCCACACAGAAAGTCACATACAGCTTATTAGGGATGTGGGGGGGGGGGGGTCAAATGTTGCACAATTCGACCTTGCTCATCTCCTGAAAATGACAAATTCTTCACCTTTCCTTCTCTGGTTCAAGGTGTTTAATGTCCACACAGAAAGTCACATACAGCTTATTAGGGATGTGAGGGGGGGGGGGGGGGTTCAAATGTTGCATCTAATTCGACCTTGCTCTATCTCCTGAAAATGACAAATTCTTCACCTTTCCTTCTCTGGTTCAAGGTGTTTAACGTCCACACAGAAAGTCACATACAGCTTATTAGGGATGGGGGATGGAGTTTTTTTTTAAATGCTGCACAATTCAACCTTGCTCTGTCTCCTGAAAATGACTACTTCTTCATCATTCCTCTATGCTCGTGGTGATTAACATCCACAGAAGCCACATAAGCTGATCAGGAGCGGTGGTGGGTGGGGGGTGGGGGGGTTGAAAATGCTGCACAATTGCACCTTGCTCTGTTTTGTGAAAATGACTACTTCTTCTTTCTTTCTTTCATGGTGCTTAATGTCCACAGAAGCCACATACAGCTTATCAGGGTTGTGGGATGGGGGGAGGGGGGGGGGGGGGTTTGAAATGCTGCACAATTCGACCTTGCTCTGTTTTGTGAAAATGACTACTTCTTCTTTCTTTCTTTCATGGTGCTTAACATCCACAGAAGCCACATACAGCTTATTAGGGATGGGGGATGGGGGTCGACATGCTGCACAGTCTGGCCTCTTTGGCCTGGCTCTCTCTCTCTCCTGAAAGTGACTACTTCGTCTTCTTCCTTTCGTTCACGATGCTCAACGTCCACAGAAGCTACACACAGCCTAGTCACACAGCTCCTGGGCTCTGAATGTCTTTAGGAATGAACTGTAGGGTTTAATGTGCACAGAGACCATGTGCGGTATAATGGGGATGGGGGAAAGGGGGGGGGGGGGAGTGTCAGGTTCCTAAGAGGAGCTGGTCCCAAGCGCAAAGACCGAAGAGACCATCGGCCCCCGCCAGAACAACGAATGTTAAAGGAGGTGGGGATCCTGCCACTGTGAAGCAGCCTGTGTACTCTGCAACTTGCTCTTTCAGCAGCTGTGCGAAACAGAGACCCAATGGCTATCTTCCTCTCCTGCGTCCCTCTTTTTATGGAGGTAGGGCAGCCATTTTTGCGGTAATGAATTGAGGATGGGACCGCTTCCAATTCCCCTGCCACTCAGGCGGCCGTGTTCTGCCTTCGAGAATTGACCTGGTGCGTGTTGTGTTTTTGTGCATCTGGTGATTGGGATTTTTAACGTGCACACATATTTTAATGCATGCACTCGTTCACAGGGATGGCACAAACACCAAAAAGAGAGTCGGCATTGAAAGCTGATGAATGATAATACTCTGGATGAATGATAATACTCTATTACACAAGGATAAAGATTTAAGCACAGGTCAGCTACTTTACAAATCTAAATAAGATCAAGCACAAAAGCTGTACAAACTGGCTGAGACCATGGACCGTGACATACTGACTTGAATCGCTTGTAGACTGCTGGCAATGACCAGCAGATGTCCAGCCGCTGGCAGTCCTCCATGGGAATCACTGGACAACAGAACGGACACATCTTGTTCACCCCACATACATCACTGGACAACAGAACGGACACATTGTGTTCACCCCACACACATCACTGGACAACAGAATGGACACATCATGTTCACCCCACACACATCACTGGACAACAGAATGGACACATCTTGTTCACCCCACACACATCACTGAACAGAATGGACACATCTCGTTCACCCCACACACATCACTGGACAACAGAATGGACACATCTTGTTCACCCCGCACACATCAACTGACCCCACAACTAGGAAACAAAAAACAATCTTTTTAACATGAACGCACATCGTGTTCACCCCACACATCACTGGACAACAGAATGGACACATCTGTTCACCCCACACACATCACTGGACAACAGAATGGACACATCTTGTTCACCCCACACACATCTCTGGACAACAGAACAGACACATCGTGTTCACCCCATGCACATCACTGGACACCAGCACATGCACAACTTGTCCACTCTACATACATCACTGAACAGCAGCAGGTATACAGCTTGTTCACTCCACACACACCACCGTCAGTACACAAACACACAAACACATGCATGCACACACACGCATGCACCCACACCCACATGCACACACACACACACACGATGTGCAGCATGCACACACTGACAAAGGCAGGTTGATAGAAACGGGTGGGTGGGTGTGTGGGGAGGGGAATGTGACTGGCAACTGAGACAATCTTTTTTAGGAAGACCTAGCTCATACCTTTGTACAGTTTGTGGAAGTTCCTCGGAACAAACGGGTCCTGAAGAAAGACAGGGTCAAGTCAGCGTTCAGTGCAGGCCACAAGCTGGCAAAGCGCAAAGCAGTCTAAATCTGCATAAACCTTACGGAACAGAATGCTGGCACCATTATTTATATCAACATATGACGAGACTGAATGTAGAATAAATGATAAGTTCCCTGGTTACAGACAAACGTCTTCCAAAAGAAACTTTGAATTCTGTAAACATTCTGCCTCGACTTGTCGCAAACGCATAATGGAAGCCTGCAACTCAACTAACGTGTTTGCCTTGATTTGGTTTCCTGCAAAAAGACATGCAAGTTTACCTTGATTTAGTTTTCTGCAAAAAGAGGCATGCAAGTTTACTTTGATTTGGCTTCCTGCAAAAAGAGACATGCCAGTTTTCTAAGTCTAACTCTAATGGGATCCTTTCCATAACAGTAATAACTACAACTTTGGAGGTGTTCACAGAAGACTTACAAATTAATTAAGTCTTTAAGAGTGTTAAAATAAAACTAAAATAAAAACAACAGCACCCATTTAGATACAAGGTTTTAACCATCCAATAACGAAATAAACTAGTGGCCTGACTCACTCTCAAACTCGTGCAATTCCAAAATACTGGGCTGACCCAAGCTCAGGAAATTTGGTTTGGATTAAACCAGTCTGAGATCATCTGTCACTTTTTGGAATTGCATGATTGTGTTTGATTAAGTCAAGCCAATCAAAAACTTATTTCGTCATTGGATGATTAATCCGTTCACTGCCCCAGCCTGTCAAATTTTTGGGCTGAAAAATGCACGCGCACGCCTGCGAACAGCATATTTTCCGGTACTATAACACGTCTAATTTCAACACTGCGCTTTTATGAAAACCCATTTACATGCTAATGCGGGGAAAAAAACACAAATTGTCTAAGGATTTCAAATTTTGCTCTTCTAGAGGTCATTCTCAATTGACACCACTGCAGTGAAAGGGTTAAAACCTTGTCACTAAACATGTCACTTTCGTCACAAAGAATAAGTTACGGTTAAAGCATATATATATACCTTGTGTTCAGCAAAGCAAAGGGGTGGCACCTGGCTGAAAATGGAAAGAAACACATCAACTACAGCAGCCAGTGACTGGCTCCGTGAGGAAAGAGAAACTTGTCAACTGACTCATGGTCATACACAAATCTAGATAGCAAAATCAAGATATTATCAGGCACGGGAACTGCTTCAAAGGAACAACCCTGAAAACTAGGGGGTCTGGGGACGTGTGTGTGTGTGTGTGTGTGTGTGTGTGTGTGTGTGTGTGTGTGTGTGTGTGTGTGTGTGCATGCATGTGGGTGCACACGAACACATGCATGCATGAGTGCGTGTGAATGTGTTTTTGAGTGTGTGTGTGGGTGTGTTTTTGAGTGTTTTTTTGAGTGTATGTGTATGTGCATGCGTGTTTTTGTGTGTGTGTGTGTGTGTGTGTGTGTGTGTGTGTGTGTACATGTGTGCATGCAGGCATGTGTGTGTGTGTGTGTGTGTGTGCATGCATACATGTGTGTGTGCGTGCATGCATACATGTGTGATAAAATGAGCATATATCCATGTCTTTGTAAGCACTCCGGGCTCTCACGAGATGGGGCGCCATAAATAACCTGTTAAATATATAAACGCAGTATTCCCCACTCAGCCTGGACATTTTCACTTGTGTAAACGGCCACCACTGAGACAAAACTTACTTGTTTGGTATATCCTCAAACAGGTCGTACACCAAGTCCTGCAGGTCATCCAGGGTCTCTGCAATGCAAAAGGTCATCCACCAATCCACCATTTTGTGACAGGCAAATAAATAAAGACAATGACTCTCCACTAATCTGTCATTTCATGACAGGCAAACAAATAAAGACAATGACTCTCCACCAATCTGTCATTTCGTGACAGGCAAACAAATAAAGACAACGACGACAAATGCCAATTGCGCAGCATCTAGGGGACTCTGCATCATGACCCAAAAATAGATTCTGTCCCTTTCTGGGTACATGCTGTCAACAAGAATGCATATATGGAGTGACCTGTTCTTCAGGTAACACTTTGGGAAGGATTTGTTTTTTAAACTATGGTCCAAGCTTTGTTTGTATGTTCACTCTGTCTGTTATCTTCCCCAGTCCTATCAAGTGGGCCACTGAGGCTTCCTCAGTGTGGTTCTCTTGACGTATTTAAAACTAGCATATCCTTTGCTGGAGCATCCCTCTGGAACTCCCTGCCACAAAAAATAAAATCATGTTTTTTCTCTTCCTTGTTTCAAATGTAATCGGCACAAATATATGTCTCAGAATAACCTTTCGTCAAATTTGGACGTATTTGTTTGAATCGCGTGTTTGCCAAAAAAACTGAGTGATGTATACATGTATGCCCACGATGAAAGAAAGTTAATTCTGATGTTTCTGCACATTTGTAGGAGCTATGAAGCTGCATTGCTTAATCGTGCTTACAATATTTGTTTGTGGTGTTGTCGTGTTTATTTGTGTTTGGAGTATAGCAAGGACTGGCTGTTAGATAGGTCCAAATGGACCTAATGCTACTGTCATTGAGTATTAAAGTTTTAGAGTTTGAGTTTTCTTTGAATAAAAATGCTATTTTAACTCTAAATGCTACACTCAACCTCGGCCTTGGATGCTCAGATATTCTGTGTTCCGAGGATGGGCAGGAGGACCCTAGGGGAGAGATCCTTTTACTACATGCCTAAATTTAACAAGAACCCAACGCCCCCCCCCCCCCCCCCCCCCCCCCCCCCCCCCCCCCCCCCCCCCTCCCCCCAAGCAAGTCTTTAGTTTACAGTGATTGTGTAGGACGTTTTTCAAAATGGTGTGACGTCTGTAAGGTGGTGAATGTGGTTCACGGAATCTGGTCAATTACTGTAACTGGTCAGATACACGGCTGTCTGTACTACTACCACACATGCATGCAGGCACACACGCATGCACACACACACTCTTTCTGTGATTTGTTTTAATTCATCTTTGGGAAGAACCGGTCAAACAAAATAACAGTCAATACAACCGACAATTGCTGATTCCCCACCCCCCCCTCCTCCCCTCACACTGATCTTAACTGGAAAAATACTGGAAATTACTGGTTGACACAAACCCAGGCTTAGCATCATAAAAGTAATGAGCCTTTTTGATAGTTGTCAGGGGTTGCCAATTTTCAAGCTAACTTGCGTCCCCCGTATCCACCTAGATCAAAACGGTGTGGGATAAAGGCGAGAGACCTGGCAAACACAACAGCTGACACGTTTACAGCAAGAAAAACAACAGCAACAACAAATTTCCCTTCAGTCTTGCTCACCTGGGGCTTGAACGACGAGCGTCATGTAGTGAGCGGAATATATGCGCTTGTAGAAGTCCCGCAGTCGACCGTACACATCGATGCCTTTCTCTTCAGGGACGACTTTCAAGGTTTGTTTGTTGCCTGTCGACGACCAAATTAAAACGTAAACAAGAAGAACTCTGAAGTCAGCAACTTTCTACACTTTGCAACCATACGAAAACCCTACAGAACATTCTCCTGGTCAAAACAAAAAAACTTTAATCATCCCTCACAGGGCAATTCAGCTTAACCAATATAAGGCTCATTAATTTAAGAACATGTAAAAGAACGCCCAAACATTTGCGTTTGCAAAAACTCTGAACACAGACAAATTATGCTGCACAAAAATCTATAATACAAATATAAAATCGCATAAATTATAAATGGGCGCGTACTCATGTCACATCACATCAGCACACACATACAAACAAACACGCCAATATTAATACTAACTCTTGATTTCACCACAGAGGTGGGGAAGGGTTGGGGGGGGGGGGGCATTGGGGAGATCATATGTAAAGTCCCAAATTACAAGGTATATAATATTCCATGTATTCACTCGCTAACTGGGGTTTTTTTTACCCACAAAGCCACACCAAGAAATCACGGAAGATCACCCAAAAAGAGCAATCACTCAACTAGCACATTCAAAACAAACTACGGTTTTATAAATATACGACAGTTTAATCGTAGCCATCACGAATACCTGCCTCAGAACGAAGATATCATAATCATACTCCATGTCATTCCCTTCCCTCTTTGCAAATTTGTTCACTCATAGCAAAGACACTATAATAATAATAATGTCCATTTATCCTGCGCTCATCAACGCCCTGAGCGCTCACATGGTACATATTAACCTAAATAGGATATTCTATACACACGTAGAGCACAGTCCCACCCAAACAACCCACATAAAGTATTATACAAAAAACAACCCCAAACACTAATAAAAACCACAATGAATTCAAATGTGTATGACACTGATCTGTATACATCCTACATGCACGCGCATGCACACACACACACACACAACAACAACAACACACACACGCACACACAAATGACTGTAGCAGAAAGTATTAGTTGGGGCGAAAAAACTGTGAGAAGAGGAAGATTTTCAGTTTGGCTTTAAAAGATATATATACACTACAAATACATCCTCTTTATGCAGTCAGCCATCAGCTAGCAAAGACCATACATTAGTCTTTTCTGTTAGCCACTCGGCAAATTACAAAGGGACACGACTCTCTGTGACACTGCTTGCATTTCAGAGAAAGGATTGCATTACCTTAGTATATGTACCCTCTCTGGCACAACATAATATACCCACCACACAGAAATCGCGAGAGCGGATTGCCAATGAAAGCCAGCGCTCCTATCAACTGGTGGTATCGGTCGTTATCGTTGGGCAGTATCGTTTGAAACTCTGCAACGAAAAAAATACAAAAAAATACACAAGTAGTGTCAGAGACAAAATGAATGCCGATGTTTTTGCCCCATTCAGCATCACAGTCAGACAAATGCTTCTCCTTCCATCTTCCATTCAGAGCAGCTGCAATTGTCATCTTGATGTCCCCGAGACAAATGCTTCTCCTTCCATCTTCCATTCAGAGCAGCTGCAACTGTCATCTTGATGTCCCCAAGACAAATGCTTCTCCTTCCATCTTCCATTCAGAGCAGCTGCAATTGTCATCTTGATGTCCCCAAGACAAATGCTTCTCCTTCCATCTTCCATTCAGAGCAGCTGCAATTGTCATCTTGATGTCCCCAAGACAAATGCTTCTCCTTCCATCTTCCATTCAGAGCAGCTGCAATTGTCATCTTGATGTCCCCAAGACAAATGCTTCTCCTTCCATCTTCCATTCAGAGCAGCTGCAATTGTCATCTTGATGTCCCCAAGACAAATGCTTCTCCTTCCATCTTCCATTCAGAGCAGCTGCAACTGTCATCTTGATGTCCCCAAGACAAATGCCTCTTCTTTCATCTTCCATTAGGAGCAGCAACACCTGACAGTCATAACATGAGCGCCATTTCTTTTACTCGTCTGCCCAAAGGGAAACAACTATAAAGCACAGAAGTTCATTTTAGTCAGCAACACCTGACAAACAGTCATAACGATAAACATGAGCGCCATTTTTTACTCGTCTGCTCAAAGGGAAACAACTACAAAGCACAGCAGTGCCTTTTAGTCAGCAACACCTGATAACCAGTCATTACATGAGCGCCATTTTTTACTTGTCTCACCAAAGGGAAACAACTATAAAGCACAGAAGTACCTTTTAGTCAGCAACACCTGACAACCACTCATAACAATAAACATGAGTGCCGTTTTTTTACTGGTCTGCCCAAAGGTAAACAACTATAAATCCCAGAAGTTCCTTTTAGTCAGCAACACCTGACAACCACTCATAACAATAAACATGAGTGCCGTTTTTTTACTGGTCTGCCCAAAGGTAAACAACTATAAAGCACAGAAGTTCCTTTTAGTCAGCAACACCTGACAAACAGTCATAACGATAAACATGAGCGCCATTTTTTTTACTTGTCTGCCTAAAGGTAAACAACTATAAATCCCAGAAGTTCCTTTTAGTCAGCAACACCTGACAAACAGTCATAACAATAAACATGAGCGCCATTTTTTTTACTCGTCTGCCCAAAGGGAAACAACTACAAAGCACAGAAGTTCCTTTTAGTCAGCAACACCTGACAAACACTCATAACGATAAACAGGAGCGCCATTTTTTTTTTACTTGTCTGCCCAAAGGGAAACAACTATAAAGCCCAGAAGTTCATTTTAGTCAGCAACACCCGACAAACACTCATAACGATAAACAGGAGCGCCATTTTTTACTCATCTACCCAACGGGAAACATCTATAAAGCACGGGAGTTGTCTTCCCTAGACCAGACACAACAGAGGAGGCTAGCAGTGTTTTTGATGATGATTGCTTATATAGCGCTAGTCTCCGCTCTCGAGCAGACTCACTGCGCTCGAGAGTGTTGTGCCTACCATTGTCCACAGCCATGATCTCTCGGTCCACACTGGTCTTGAGGAACAGTGGGGAGATGAAGAACTGGGCAAACATGTCCAGAGCCTTGCGGAAGTAGGTCTTGTGCACATCAAAGAAAAAGGTGGTCTGAAACAATCCGCAAACAGGCTCCTTGAAAGACATTTTTTAATAGGGTAGGGTGTGTGTGGGGGGGAAGGTAAGTAGGTAAGTAACTTTGTGTTTTACGCCCAGTCAACCATTACGGTTACATCGGGGGGGGGGGGGGAGGGGGGGGGAGGGGAGAGGAGGGGAGATGGTTGAGGAGAATTATCATTATATTATTATATATAATATATATATATATATATATATATATATATACACACACATCATGCCCTGATTTGGGACTCTTGTCATCTGAGGTTTTTTACCACACATGTTTTTCCCCTCACGCAAGGATTCAAGAGCACATACGTGCACACACACACACACACGCACCAAAAAAATCTACCACAAACCAAAGAAAAGATCCCTACTGACAACACCTATATACGTAACACACCATACTTATATTGAACACGTCACAGGTTTCTATTTCTAGTACCCTGTCTGTGTCCGTCTCTGTGTGTGCGCACACACACACACACACACACCAAAAAAGCATGCACACCACCTACTACAGAAAAGATCCATACTGATAACACCTATATATATATATATACATAACACAGCATGGTTATTTTGAACACAGCACGGGTTTCTACTTCTAGTTACCCTCTCTGTGTCTGTCCACGCGTTGTTGTCTCCACCATGTTTGGCAATGAAGTCATCAAAGGCATTTTCTTTCTTGTATTTCTTGCTGCCCATGAAGACCACTGGAAACGAAAGTAGTAGTAGTAGCTGGATTTTAACATCCTGTCAACCACACAGGGTCACCTCAGGACAGTCAAACTCAGGCCATAAGCAAACACACATTTCTAAACTCTAGCACATATACATCAACCCTCTGTCAAGTCAGTCTCCAAAACCGATCACTTCACAAACATAAAATGTACATATACAAACGTTAGACACAAATTTTCGCAGAGTTAGTCCCTTCAATATTACCCCTGTTAAAAGAGCACATAAGGCTAGGACATGCTGGTATTGTTGACCTTTCCGTCTAATTTATCGACACCAGGTTAAAGAAAAATATAAAAAAGGAATGGACAGACACAATACAAAATTAAAAAATGTTATATAAATGCATAATGGCAAATACCAGAGCCATATGGCAGCAAGCTGCACATACCACCTACCAACTATCATCTCCTCGCTGCTCAACAACAGCCATACAAAAAAGCATAACCCTTAACAAAAAATATTTGAGAGTTTTCTGGAAAAAAGTCAGGAGAATGGACCATTAGCAGACAAATGACAAGACAGAAACAGCACGAAGACTGGGCAGAAAAAAGTCAGGAGAATGGACCATTAGCAGACAAATGACAAGACAGAAACAACAGAAGACTGGGCAGAAAAAAGTCAGGAGAATGGACCATTAGCAGAGAAATGACAAGACAGAAACAACACGAAGACTGGGCAGAAAAAACAAGAGAGGAGATAGGAAAGGGGAATCAAATGACAGCCCTAAGATTCCAGACAGGATGGAGACATTAGACATCCCCAGCCTCCCTTTGGGGTGGGAAACAAAAGGGTGATAATAATAATAATAATAATAAGGTACATTTATTATGCGCTCATCAACACCCTCAGGCGCTCACATGATACATATTAACCTAAATATGATATTCTATACACACGTAGAGCAGTCCCACCAAAACAGAGGCGGGAGAGAAAAAAATTCCAGGGTCAGCTTTTTGTGCTGACTTTGTTTTCAGTATCTGTTCCATCCCAATATAACCGCAGTAGCATGTAAAATATCCCAGTCATTCTGCCAAAAGTGCAGATGGCTGGTTACAGCTAAACGCGCATGCACACTACGTATGTGGTTTTGCATGAAGTGACACGACACCGTGCATGGTAGTATGGTGTACTCACAATGTGCCAAGATGGTAACAGTTTCATGTGGCACCAGCCATGTATCAACCAAACAGTGTTGTAAGAACACCACTTTGGTGGATATCATGACACATGATAATTGATATATCAGAATGCAGCAGCAAGGCTTGTGTGTAAAGCTAAGAAATCTGACCACATCCATCCTATTCTTGAAACTCTGCATTGGCTACCAGTAACACATCGCATACAATATACAATTTCAACCATCTGCTTCCATTCCATCTCCGGAACAGCCCCTCATTATCTGTCTGATCTCCTTCAACCTTATATTCCAGCAAGACAATTACGATCCACATCTTTGTCACCCCTCATATAAACACAAAAACATTTGGTGAAAGATTTTTTTTCTTACACTGGCCCATCTGTTTGAAACAATTTGCCTCAAACACTCCAACGCTCTGATTCTGCCTCCTCTTTTAAAGCTGCCCTCAAGACACACCTGTTCAATAACTATTTCTAAACTGTTTTTCACAGCTGTGCCTACCCCCCCCCCCCCCCCCCCTGTAAAATGTGTGTGTGTTGATAGTGTTATTGTAAAGTGCCCTGTGCTCCCACCTTGTGCGGTAGATGGGTGCTCTAGAAATCCTCTTTATTATCATTATATTCAAAAATGCGCTACAAAGAATAGCCACTCATTTAGAATCACATGCGACAAGAGCACAGCAAGTCTGCCCAAGAGCGGAGAAAGCGATAAAAAAAATGAAAGCGATCAACAAAAACGAACACACCCAAATCGATGGCACAAAAACGTATTAATAAACATATTCGTCCACATTTATACTCATTCATACTTTACTGTAAGCTTCTCTTTTTTTATTTTCCTATTCTGTTCAACGTGCTCTTTCCCATTTACCCAGTGCAAAAGTGACACCAGTCACACAGCGAAAGAATGAGCAAACGTACTGTGTTCCAGAAAGTGAGCAAATCCAGGAATGTCTTCTGGATCCGAGAAGCTGCCAGATCCAACGCAGAGCGCAGCTGCCGCCTAAGCAGTGCCAAACAGCCAACAAGGTGCAGTGATTTAGAATATGCATGGTCACCTTACGTAACTTATGCAGACATTGTCAATACAACTTCTTCTTTAAAAAAAAAAAAGCAAGACCTGGTACACACGCACACACACACACCAACAACAAAAACACAGAGGGAGGGAGGGAGGGAGGGAGGGGGAGAGAGAGAGAGAGAGAGAGAGAGAGAAGAGAGAGAGAGAGAGAGAGAGAGAGAGAGAGAGATGGCTAAACTAACTGATTTTGGTTTCCAAAATGATACCAAACTATGTGGAGTCAGTTCAGTTAAAAAATATAGGTATATGCAGTTTTGAAGGTTTGTTCAAAGAAACGGAATATGTCTGCGGATTCCACTGTCAAGCGATCTTTTCTTGTTGCAGAGTATGTGTGTCAGTACTAATTGTTTGTGGCAAGACCTGTGCTGTGTGTGTTTGGATATCACAGTGGGATATGTATGCATGTGTGCAAACACATCCATATGCATGAACCTACATGCATGTATGCATGCACGTGTATACACACACTCTCTCTCCCCCCTCCCCACCCCCCACATGTATGCACGCACGCACACATATATGCACACACATACTTTCTCTCTCTCTCATATGCACACACACTCATGCACACACACACAAACATGCGTGCACACACACACACGCGCGCACGGGTGCGCACACACACACACACACACACACACACACACAAACAGCTATCTTTTTTTTCACTCTAGCAAAAACTAAACAATTGTTTTAACCTCAATATGAAGCCAGATGCAAAACTCTAAAACAGTAAGAAAAATAAATAAACTATATATATATATATATATATCTATATATATATGGAAAACAGCAAGCACTCCAATTAACTGCATTTAACCTGCTGGGGAAATCTAACTTATTTGTCTCTTGAACAATATCAAAGAGTCTTAACAAAAAACAAAACAAACAAACAAAAAACTAAAACTAAAAGTAATACAGAATGCTCAGAATCTTGCTGGAAATGAAAGTAAATTACAGAAACAAATGATAATCTCTACCCCCCAACTTCATCACCTCTTTTGTGAAAAAATAGATATAGTTATGTGTGTGCATTTTCTTATTCTTTTCAATGTGTTGGGGGGGGGGGTGCATACATGCATGCATGCGTGTGTGTGTGTGTGTTTTTTGGTCTCATAAAAGACCTGGCACAGCCACAGGTGTCGTGGCGTAAGTGTTGCTGTGGGCTACCACAGCTCACTTGCACACACAAGCGACAGTGCTCAAATGACAGGCGTTCGGCGATGCAAATGAACATTGACCAACAGCCTCACACTTGCCTTCCAAGCCCTGTCTCACCGCCATAGCAGTCCTACTGACTGCAGTATAAAGATACAGGGGGATGCATATTCTAAATTGGTGAGCCAGTTTGGCCTAGCAGTAAGGTGTTAGGCTGGTAAGCGGAAGGACCTCGTTTTGATACCATTCGGCTCTCCTTTCTCCTGTCAAAAATTGTGGTTTGTGGACACTGTCTTGTGACTTTGTTCCTCACAATTAATGAAACATTAAAATGGCCCTCATCGCTGCCCATCTTAATGCAGGTCATTCTGGTGGTGACAGTGTAGCGATAGGTAATACTCTCCCTCTTCCCCCACCTCCATACCCCCTTCCCCCCATTCTCCCTGTCCCTAATAAGCCTTATGGTTTCTGTGGACGTTAAGCACCATGTTTACTTACTATATTCTAAATTGTTTCTCGGTTTTAGGTCAAAGCCCTGTCTCATCACTATAGCAATCATACAGATTGTGATCTAAATCTACATGCCGATGGGGTGGTGTTTTCTAATCTAAATGATTTCTCAGTTTTAATACAAGTCAACCAGACTTGCCACTTCTGAATCAGAGGGCTATGTGCGATCCACAATTGTGCAACCCGTGCTGTTGTTTGTGCTGCGATTGGCTGCAACAGCTCTTCACGCCACCTGATTCAGAACACAACATATCCTTTCCAGATGCCTTGCCTGAGGCTGCACCATATTCAAGCAAAGTAATGTTGTTGTTCTCCACTCTCGAGCAGACTCACTGCACTTGCATGTGATTCTATATGAGTGAATAGCTTTTTATAGCGCAATTTTGAATATCCACTGAAATGGTGTACTTACAGTGCTGGCATGGCTGGTGCCACATGAAACTGCTGCCATCTCGGCGCGTTCTGTGCACACCACACACCCATGCACCATGTCACTTCATGCAAAGCCACATACGTAAGGTGCATGCGTGTTAAGCTGTAACCTGCCACCTGCACTTTTGGCAGAATGACGGGGATCTTTTACGTGCTACGGGAGTAACACAGGGGTGGAAGGGATACCGAAATTAGAGTCAGCACAGAAAGTTGACCCTGGAGAAGAAAATTCTCCCACCACTCCTGCAGGGATCTGAACCCGCAACCTTTCGATCACGAGTCCTTCGCTCTAACCACTGAGCTATCCCCGCTCCCACTTTCTTGCGCACAGTGCAACGCCACAAAAATCTTGATGTTTTGCTGTTGTGCGGCTTGCGGCTGAGGTGCGGCGCCTACCTCTGCAATGGCCCTTGGAGCTAACAACCACAGCTGTCAAACTCTGCAACTGTTCAAACATGACTTCTTCTGATCTCTCTACAGTGTATGCCTCTCTGTCCCACTTGCTGCTGCACAGGAACTAATCGGTACATGTATATAAACGGGACCCAGTAGGTAACAACAATTTCAACTTTACTGCCGTGTGTCAATGCAACTGCACTAAGGAGTGTTTTGTGGTGCCAATTACACTCATCACACATTCACGTCAAACCATAAAACTTCATTAAATTACAACAACCGCAAACACCAAACATCCCGGTGAAATGTCATGCGTAAATAAATACAGGAGAAATTAGATGTATTACTTACTGCGTTATTCCTGCATTCAAACTCAGCCAGTCAAGGTACAGTCAATACCAGTGAAACCAATTGCTAACTGCACTCATCAAATGACAAACAGAACCAGCCAGTAAAGGAACGGCAAATGCCAGTGGAAACAATCGCTAATCGCACTCATCAAATGACAAACAGAACGTCAGAAGAGAAATAACTGCATGCTCAGGCTCAGCATGCATTCTTTTTAATCTTCTGAGCATCATCAACAGAAGATCAGCACAAACAAGGGAGAGAGAGAGAAAAAAAAGAACAATAACCAAATAAAAACGGACTGGGACAAACCATGATAACTTCGAGATTTAGTCTCCCGCTGTCTTCGGATTCCGAATATGAATTGGCCGGCGAATCTCTAGCCTGTGCAAACCTGCCCATGCTTTTGGCACATTTTGCGCACTTTGAGGACTTGGACGAAGTGTGAAAACACTGCTTTGCATAGAGGATAACCACACAGCAAAGATGAATGAGGCAAAGTTATTTTCCACACAATTAAGACATTGTTGGAACACGGTCAGTTTGTTTCCACTACGTCTTAACTAGTCTGAATGCAGCAGGCTGCTAAACTTAACCCTTTCACTGCTGGCAATGAGGGCAAAGTACACACAGTGATCATGCTAGATTTGCCAAAACCAGTCAGTCACCGTAACCAGTCAGGTACACGGCTGTCTATGCTACTTCTACAGCTCTACTAGTGACCACCCTGTTCCCTTCCTCATTTAGAACACACACACACACACACACACACACACACACACCACATCACACATTTACACACACACACACACACTCTTATCTGTGCTGCATTTCTGAGAACCAGTGAAACAAAATAATAGCCGGTATGTCTGACCGATTGCTGAACTGTTTTCCGGCATACGCTTATCTTAACCGGTAAAATACCGGAACTTATTGGTTAACGCGAACCCGGCAAAAGCACACTGCCGCTCAGAAAACAGCGGTGCAGGAGTGCTGCTTTGCAAACCATTGCTCACCTGCTTTAAACTGCTGTCTCTTCTCAACCACTCATCCAGTCTTATTCAGCTATACACCAATTTAAAGCCTTAGTTCCTGAAGGTATACAGGCACTCACGTCAATCTTAATTTGGGCAAAGGGGCAGGGCTTTACGGGGCATAAATTGGAAACAGAAAGACGCAGTTCAGCAACTGTTTGAAAGTAACAGCTAGGCTTGGAATGTTGAAGCAACCGATGTGTGTGAAACTGAAAGCACAGCACCATCCACGTCACTAGATAAGCCCCACCCATTTGTATTCAAATTCAAGGTTTCTTTATTGGGATATTAAAGTTTGATTTGGATGTCATACAGTTGACGGAATGTACCTGTTTAGTGTGAAAATCATGCAGCCAAAAAAAATAATCAAAAAAAGCACAGTCAGTGTAAAATATAAAATAAAAACAAAATCACTGCCAGCGTCACTGTCACGGAGAATGTCATTGTGCACAGTTCATGAATGCAAACACTTCTCCACTGTCACTGTTAGCCACAAGTGCACTGGGTGACTGATCACCCAGAATGACGCTCGACGCTTGCTGACAGGGTTCAAACCATTTTCGAAACACAGAAACAACACAGTAAAAATGAAACAAAGACAGGAGATTCGAGCAGCAGATGAAAGCTGGTGATGTCTTTCGTCATGTGACAAACTTTCGGACCGCATGCAATTTGATTCACAAATGATCCAAGAAATTTAGTTACTCAACAGTCCCAGGTTGCACATCAGTGCCAGTAATGCTCTCATTACAAGTTGCTGCTTGGTGCCAGTAGCGCTCTCATTACAAGTCACTGCTGGGCACCAGTCAAATCATTGCTTGGGGCCAGTAGCATTCTCATTACAAGTTGCTACTTGGCGCCAGTAGCATTTTCATTATAAGTTGCTGCTTGGCGTCAGTAGCATTTGGATTTCAAGTTGAGCTCAGCACCAGTATTGTTGTCATTACAGCTCAGTGCCAGCATTCTCACTACAAGCTGCGGCTCAGCACCAGCAGTATTCTCATTACAAGCCGTGGCTCAATGCCAGCAGCGTTCTCACTACATGCCGCAGCTCAGCGCCAGCAGCATTCTCACTACAAGCCGCAGCTCAGCGCCAGCAACATTCTCACTACAAGCCGCAGCACAGCGCCAGCAGCATTCTCACAAGCCGCAGCTCAGCGCCAGCAGCGTTCTCACTACAAGCCACAGCTCGACGCCAGCGGAGCTCTCACTACAAGCCACAGCTCGGTGCCAGCAGCATTCTCATTACAAGCTGCTGCTCAGCAGCGGCAGCGTTCTCACTACAAGCCGCAGCTCGGTGCCAGCAGCGTTCTCATTACAAGCCACGGCTCGGCGCCAGCAGTGTTCTCACTACAAGCCACGGCTCGGTGCCAGCAGTGTTCTCACTACAAGCTGCTGCTCGGCGCCAGCAGCATTCTCACTACAAGCTGCAGCTTGGCGCCAGCAGTGTTCTCACTACAAGCCGCAGCTCGGCGCCAGCAGCATTCTCACTACAAGCCGCAGCTTGGAGCCAGCAGCGTTCTCACTACAAGCCGCAGCTCGGCGCCAGCAGCATTCTCACTACAAGCCGCAGCTCGGCGCCAGCAGTGTTCTCACTACAAGCTGCTGTTCAGCACCAGCAGCATTTTCACTACAAGTCACTGCTCAGCACCAGCAGCATTCTCATTATCAGTCACTTCTCAGCACCAGTAGTGTTTTCATTACAAATCACTGCTTTGTGCCACCAGCGTTCTCATTACAAGTCACAGTTAAGCGTCAGATGCGTTAAAAGGGTTAATTGCAAAAGGGGACGGGAAAGGGTGTTATATCACACATATATATATATAATATCTAGAGGCTCTCTGGCCGTATCATTATGTATTATAAGTCCCTTCACTTGCCCTCTTTTCTTTCTTCTGTCTCTTTTCCGTGGCCGGGCAGTTCAGCAAGCCCGGCACTTCGTCTACACCGTCTGTGTCAGAACTGGGCTCAGAGCTAGACATCGGCATGTCTGAATCATCATCGGTCTCGGAACTGGTGCTGCCTTTGGTTTTGTGGCTTGGCTGACGTGGCGGTACATATGGCGCTGGCAGCGGATGTGTGCTTTGGTCCATGTCAGAGATGAGAAGGGCCCTGAGACCATTCCTCAGAGTGATCTCCCTGCAAGTGGGAATCGACTTTCAAAGGGGCTCTAACTCTAAGCAAGGCTCTAGTAAAGCCGCCCATTTCACAAACATGTCAAGAAGAGCAGGCAATATCCACTTTTAGCCCCGTCGGTTCGCTATCCTCAAATGGTTTGAGGATGTGTGTGTGTGCGTGTCCTTGTGTACAGCACTGGCATAGTACGGAATGAATTGATATGTCATTATGTGGATATGCCAGTGTAGTGCATACTTCAAGTTCATTCCATCCGCACACACACACACACACACACACACACACACACACACACACACATCTGCTGCCATTCTGTGCTTAAAAAAAGTCCACACAAAAAGCCAACATACAATTTCTGCATCAATTATTATCACGAAACAGAACTTTTAGCTTTACCTTTCTGCTGCCATTCTGTTCTTAAATTTGACTGATGTCATCAGCTGGTATTGTAAAGTGCATAGCTGAATCAAAGTTGTCACGGTACAAAGTTCAGAAATTACAGAAGACCTATCTTGCAATGGGTGCAAGCCAGTTTGGCCTAGTAGTAAGGCGTTAGGCTGGTAAAATAAAAGGACTTCAGTTCGATTCCACTTTGGCTCCCCTCTCACCTCAAAAGTTGTGGTTTGTGACTTTGTCCCTCACAATTAATGAAACATTAATCCTTTCACTGCCACAATGTCATTTTAAAACGACTGATAAAAATGCAAAATTTGAAATCCATAAGCCTTATTTTTCACTCGCTTTAGCATCTGTCAAAATGTACAGTATTAAATTTGACACAGGATCGGAAATCTACTGTTTGCAGGCATGCGTGTGCACTTTTCAGCCCATAAACTTTGCTGGCTGGGGCAATGAAGGGGTTAAAACAGCTCTCATCACTGCCAGTCTTAATGCAGGAGTCATTCTGGTGGTGACAGTGTAGTGTTAGTGTTAGGTATAGTCTCACTCTTTCCCACTGTCTTTGCAATGTCAGCTTTTTAAATTGCTGATCTTAGTAAGTCGCCAGACAGCAAGGCCAGGCAGAATTTTGCTGTTGTTGTTTCGTCTTTGTGTTTTTTGCAAACAGAAATATACATACACAAACATGCATTTTACATTTATAACAATAATATTAATGGTCACATTCAAATCACATGGCAAAACTCATTGTTAATGTTGTTATGCTTCATCTTCACAGTTTTTTTTTTCCACAGTCAGGTTTTGCCAGATCACTGTTGGCATTTATGCTGTGGTGTGTCAAGATGTTAGTTTAACTTTAAAATAACAGGCCAAAGAAACATGATGATGATGTCCACTTTTATAGTGCATGATGCCGTCAACTTGAAATTTGAATGCTCAGTGAGAAAACTGGAGCAAACACTAGCTCAACAAACCTGTACTCTTTCCTGTCGTAGGGAGATTTTAAAATATGACTCATTCTGCTGCCACCTCTCTCTTGAATGCCCCAGAAACCTTTCAACAATGGACTGAAACTTAAAACAGATGCATGGGTGTTATAGCTAACGAGATTTGTATAGCATCATATATATATTAAAAAGAAAAGATAAATCATACAAACTGTGTGTGTGTGTGTGTGCATGCATGTGTGTGCACATGTCTGCGCAAGCGTAAGCCAGGGCAGGCAGAAAAGGGAGAGCATACATGTGACAGTGAGACAGAGATAATTTGGACTTTATTTTAAATGTAGCAATGTGTCAAAGGAAAAAAAATCATTTTAATACACTGCGTAATTATGAACAATACAGATTTGATTATTTGAGTTACAATCTTGGGTTAGCAAAATTAACAGAAAATCACCATTGCTTCATCATAATTATAAGTAAACACTAGAACACAACATACACTGGTATGACTCAAATTATTTTGCCAGGAACTGAAGAAACAGTTCTCATACTCAGTGGATACACAGCAGTGGTGGACTGTTGGTGCTTGGATGAGGCCAGAACAGATTTGAAGCACTCAGTACTCTCTGAGTGGACTGTCATGTCATTAAGCAATTCCAGGCTATGAAGGTTCTGGGGGTGGAGGGGGGGGGGGGAAGAGTTTGTGTTGCTCAATACTGCAGTGTGGCAGTGTGTAGCATCTGTTGTTGTTCCTGAGTTTTCCACCTGGTTCCTAAACAGGAAGTCAGTTGATCCACTGGACCTGATCTGGCACCAGTGTTTCTGGCGAGACATAAAGGTATCTGCTGGTAGTGGTACTACTGGCACCAGCCCCTCAACCACCCTGTACAAGAAGGTGAGACAGTCGTTCACACTGCTCCTGGACCTGGAGGGTTGGGAGGTTTTGCTTGTGGAGGAGACCTGCTATGAGGTATGAAGCCTGCAGTCCCTGGCTATGAAGCGTACTGCATTCTAGTTTCTACTGAATTCGCTCTAACTTGTCAACATTCTGCTTGGGGTAAGGGTGCCACTGCCAGATGATGGTGCTGTACACTAGGAGTGGGAGGACAAGTGTTCATTGTTTTGTGAGTACTTTGTTTGCAGGCTGTGGGACAATGCCTGAGACTCTGCTGAAGGAAACCCAGGGTGCAGTTTGCTTTCTTCATGATGGTGTGGATTTGGTGGGTCCATTTGAGGTTATTAGAAAGATGGATTCCTAGACCATGTATAGGTTGTTGACTTTCTGGAGGATGGTGATGTTTAGGGAGTTGAACTTGAAGAATGATGAGAATGGGGGCCATGCAAGGCTCATGATGTAGCATTCTGGGGCGTTAAAACGAAACGAGAACCACACACACACACACACACACACACACACACACACAACGTGTACACACCAACAAACAAAAAACTTTAAAAAACATGTAGAACTTAGAAGTTTCTTGAAAGTAGGCAGGACAGTAGGCTGTCATTGGTAGAAAATGGAGAACACAGAGAGAACAAACGAACCAGAAGGAATAATAACAGAGCAGGCAGCAGAAAAGTGGAATTAAATCACTGCCTCAACAGGCCGGGAAAGACACCCATCCAGACATCCCCGGCGTCCCTTCCGAGACTGCAACCTACTGAGGCTGGATACTTAACACAAGAAAAAATATGATACTGTGTATAAGTCACCGTTTATAATTCCTCGAAAGACAGCACCCCCCTCGCAAAAAAGAGAAAGATAAACACATGTGTTTCACGCTGGCGTGACCACAGATGTTTCAGTTGCGACAGCCGCCATCCCCCCTAAAGCAACGCGATCTTCAAACGGCATGGTTTTAGAACGTATACCAGCTTTACTTTTACACTTTTACTGCAGTAATGTTTTCTTTTAATATTAAAATCAACTTTACTACATATAAGATTTACACTTCGTGAGGGTTTGGCTGCATTAAATTGAAGTATTTCTGCATTTATTATTTTTTATCATAATCTCTTTCTGTTAGCTTCAGAAAAGGAGTATTCTATAGTTTAATCAAATAATCTCTGGTTTTGTTTGTAAAAAGGAAAACTGCAAGAAGACAAAAAAAGAATCTTACTTTAAGATTAATGCATTTTTTCATTGCTTGAATCAGTAAATACTATATAGTTACATACTGCAATCTGACTTCAAAAACTGTTGAAATATATTTTCAATGACCTTTTAATAACAAATACTCCCATTGACTCTTTTGCCGCAAAGGGCACGATTGGTCAAGCATTTTCAGCGTGTCGGAACAGTAAATTCCAGAACTGTTGACTATATCGGAAACAAAAACGTTCTTGTTTGAAACAGTTCATCGTTACGGGTTGAAAATGGTCAGAAGTAAGTTGCTGTCTTGACTTATGTGGGCATTATTCTGTTAATTTGCGAATTCAGTGTTATTTATGGGTCAAACTCTGCGGTTGCTAATGTAAACTAGATCTGGCTGTAAGCGTAAGAACAAGAAAGAAACGTGGTGTGTGTGTGTGAAATGAATTAAAATGGCAAAACTTTGTGTAATTAGAAAACATTTTTGGCAGAAGACTACCTTTGATTGATGCGGCTTTTATTGCAGTAACAGAAGACCTGGTCAGAAAACGGGCAGAGCACAATGAACTTGAAATCTCCACACTGGAAGAGATCAGCTTGCACCAGCAAGACATTGAAAGGTTGTGTTTCTTCTTCTTTACGTCATGCGTATATATCCATATAGATATTTTTTCCGTTTTAACTGGCCTTTATAGTCGTCTTCTTCCTCTTCTTCCTGTCAAGGACTGGGCTCTGTCAGAGTGTTGCAAATCTTGCATCAATGTGTGTTTTGAGGAGTGTGTCTTCCCAGGGAATTGTATTTTGTTATGTATGGATTCAGATTTTTTAACATGTTTGTGATTTAGCTCTGTTTTGATATGCACCACTTGTATGTACTGTAGTGAATACCCAGTGACCAACAACAAATCTGAAACAGACATGTATCTAATGCATGGAAGCCCACTTTGCCAGCAATGGTTGCAGTTTTAACATGTTGGATTGCACAAATAAAACACTTCACAGTCTTTGGTTGCAACCTTTTTTAAGACTACAGCAAACAACTGCAGACTTGTGTTGTGTTGTGGAAGGTGGTTGTGAAACTAGTGCTGTCACTGCCATCAGATGAGCACTTTAATCACTCAGTAAAATCATGCTGTGATAACAAGCATTATAATTTATATTGTAATTATATCATCTTAGAATCAGACTGTTTGCTTTCTATAGTCATAAGGCACCCCATTTTAAATATATATGTATGTCAGCTGTGCATTCAGTCATAATCTTTCATTGCATGACTCATTAAATGTTATTGTATTTTCAGGATTGAGCACCTTGACAGATGGTGCAGGGAGTTGAAAATCCTCTATCTTCAAAGTAACCTCATACCGAAAATAGGTACTGTGTATCTTGTTTAAAAATAATTTGTCATGATTTTGTGATATTAAGTTAATTAGTCACTGGCAGAATATCTGTGTGTGTGTGTGTGTGTGTGTGTGTGTGTGTGTGTGTGTGTGTGTGTGTGTGTGTGTGTGATAGATCAGAGAGAGAGAGAGAGAGAAGGAAAGAGAGAAAAAAATGGTTTATGACAGTCCATTTTGATGCTTAAAATGCTTTCAGTTTCTCACAGGTGTGCTACTAAGCACTGATCTTGTTCAACTTTAAATGTTTAATTTCATGCCATTGTATTTCACATATCTCTTTTCTGCTTCAGAAAATGTCAGCCGCCTGAAGAAACTGGAATATTTGAATCTGGCTTTGAATAACGTGGAAAGAGTGGAGAACCTTGAAGGTGATGGCTCTTTGTTTTAGCCTTTGTTAGTTTCTTTCCTAGGTAACTTTCAGTTTTGTTTCTTTTTTGCTGTCACTTCACATAATGTGTATAACAGTGTGAAACTGAATATCAGACTTACTTAGTAAGATTGTGATTTGTTCTAATTTACTTGCAAAATGTTTTAAGTTTTCTGTTGCAGTCAAGTGAATTGTGCCACTTGCATTCCATAGGATAATTATATGGTAATCATTATCAGATGCCCAGTAGATCCATGACAAAGTGTTCAGTTAGTATGTTACCATTCTCTTTTCTCCTTTCTTTTCTTTTTTTCCTTTTGTTTAACAATATTATTTGAAGATGAACATTTTGTGGAGTTTATGTACCTATTTTTTATTTGCCAGGTGAGACTAATCACCGTCGTTGATTCAGGTCTTTGTTGTTGTGTTCATGTGACATCGTTTGAGTGCTAATTACCACCCTTTGTTTTGTTGATTCCTTTGTTTAAGGTGACATGGGATAATTATGTGGCCAGTTTGAGGGCGGTGAATGGTCCTGAGCCATCTTGCTATTCAGTCTACTCAGTATTTTTATTCACTAGTACAATGTTACATCATTAGACCTGTTGTGCATGTGTGGGTGTGCACGTTCATGTTGTATGCATTGAATTTTAAAAATATGTGCATTTAAAGAATGTGTAAGTTAGTCACTGTAAGCGCTTAGGGCTATGCAGGTTAGGTATCCATTATTATTATTATGTGAACAAGTGTCTACATGATTTTTTTCTCTCTTTTGTTGTTGAACAGGTTGCGAGTCTTTAAAAAAGTTAGATTTGACTGTGAACTTTGTTGGGGAACTGACATCCATTGAATGTTTGAAAAACAACTACAGTCTGGAGGAAATGTGAGTTTGCATTGTGGACGGAACTGCATCATTTTATTGATTTAAAATCTTCTCTTTCATCCTTTTTTCTTTTCTTTTTCTCTCTCTTTTTTCCCCCCACTGATTAAAAAAGGCAAGAAAACTGACTTTCATTGCTGTATGTGGTGAGCAGACAACCCGGCTGGTTGTGTTAGGGTCCCAGCATCCAAATGCAGGAAATAAAACATGTTTACATGCATAAGAAATAAACAGAATGAATACAGACCACCCCCACTGGAGGCTTGGGGTATATTGCCAAAGACTTGAAGTTGCATTTAACATTGTTCCTCATGCCACGCTCTTCTGCAGAGGATACCATTCTCCCAGTCTAAGTATAGCGGTCAGTGCTGTTTCTCTTACCAGGCTCCAACTTTTGGAACCAGCTCCCTGTTTCTGTTCATCATGCTACCTCCGTCAGTTTTCTCAGATCATCCTTGACTTTTTACACAAACCATTTCTTCAGCTTCTTTGCCCTGAGATACATTGTGTGTGTGTGTGTGTGTGTGTGTGTGTGTGTGTGTGTGTGTGTGTGTGTGTGTGTGTGTGTGTGTGTGTGTGTGTGAGAGAGAGAGAGAGAGAGAGAGTGTGTGAGAGAGAGAGAGAGAGTGTGTGTGTGTGTGTGTGTGTGTGTGTGTGTGTGTGTGTGGTGTGTGTGTGTGTGTGTGTGTGTGTGTGTGTGTGTGTGTGTGTGCATGCAGGTACTGGTGTATGTGTCAGTGGGTGTGTTGGTGTGCATGCGTCTGGTGTATTTGACTCTTTGTCATCAAAATAATATGTGTGTGTGCGCAAAAGAATTTGTAAGCACTTAGGGCCGTCATGGTTTAGGCATGTTAAGTCCATTATTATTATATGTTGTGGGAATGTTGCTTCTGGCCTGTGCCTTTTTGAGCGGGGAAAAAACAACTTCAGTTTAGATCCAAACACAGAAAAGGTTAAAAAGAATGCTAGTTATTATGACAAAACACAGCATGTGAATTTTCGGGGTGATCCACTTTGTCAAGCTACAAAGTGACACTTAACAGTTAAACAGTGAAAAATGAGATGCAGAACTAGGACACTTGTCTGCATCTGGTTGAACTATGTTGTTTTTATGTCCAGTGCTTGTCCTTCATGTGTCATGCCATTATCGTCATTCTCCTCATGTTTTGTCCAAATAAAGAACATTCTTTTCAACCTTTTATGTGTTGGGAACTTGTTCTAGAATGCAAGCGGTCATTCTTGTTCCAGATTTTTGGGGTCCTAACTTTGGTTTAGGTTTTATATCTTTTGTGCACCCATGTGGTCATAATGGTAACAGTAAAATACACACAAGGCATTCTGGCAGAAGTGCTACACACAAAATGAAATGAAAAAGTCTTCTGTTTTTCCTGGCGACAGGTTTTTGACAGGAAACCCTTGCACTCAATATGAAGAGTACAGGGAATATGTCATTGCTACACTGCCGCAACTAAAGGTATGTTCCACCTGTTTCTCTCTCTCTCTCTCTCTCTCTCTCTCTCTCTCTCTCTCTCTCTCTCTCTCTCTCTCTATGTATGTTTTCTGTTATATAAATACGGTTTTAACCATGTATGGGAAAACCAGGGTGTTGGAGATGAGAAAACATTCCTTAAAGAATTTAAAAACAGACTTATTACCGAATACAAACAAGAGTGGTCTGATTCCATAGCTACTAATGAAAGATACCATATGTATAATCACGTTTAAATCAAGCTTGACTATGTCACCATTTTTGCACGATTTAAAGCACATAAAAGCAAGAACTTGTTTGCTGAGAATAAGATTAGGTGTTTCACAACTGAGATCCCACAGGCTTCGCTTTGCTAGGAATGCTGAGGCAGACCTTGCATGTCCTTTTTGCAACCACGAGATTGAATCCGAAATTCACTTCATATTATCATGTCCTATGTACAATGACCTAAGAGATAAATATATACCACGCAAATATGTCAGATGTCCATCACTCTTTAAACTGTCAATGTTGTTTGCTTCTGAAAACAAATATCTCCAACTCCGACTCGCTACTTTTCTACACAAGGCTTTTGATATACGCAATACCATTTTGTCTGGACAGTTGTTGTACCTTGAGCCTTACGTTGACCTAAAGTTGCTTGACTGTGTTCGTCACCACAATTGACATGGGCCCACGGCCTTTTTCAATAAACCATTCAGACTCAGACTCAGACTCTCTCTCTCTCACACACCACAATAGTAATATGATGTTTTGATTCTGAGTTTATATTTTGTTTGGGATTATTTGCCTAAGGGCTGGATGCAAAAAAGTATAGTACTTATTCAATTTTTTCCCTCGTTAATAAAAAAATGTTCTTTCTTTCGCTCATTCATGCGTTATCTCTCTCTCTCTCTCTCTCACTCGATCGATTTAAGTGTATTTATAAATTGGTATCCAATTAATTTATTTTCATGTATTTATTCAGTCAATTAGTCTTCTTCTTTTTTTCTCTCTCTCTCGCCATTTAATTGAATTTCTATTTATGCATGAGCGAGCTTTTCATTTTTGCTTCCCGGTATTTGCCATAAACAGGTTAAAAATAAAAATATAAAAAATATTCCTTTTTTCCTATGTGCATGCATAGTGTGAACAGAATTAACATATCCTGGGCAAGGGCTGGATTTAAAAAGACCCAGTGTCTAAACCACTGCCCTCATAAAATGAAGTTTATTCATTGGTTCATTCTCTTTTCCTTCATTTTGTCTCTAAATCTAGTACTTAATAGAATGTTTCACAGAGTTAATACACATCACGATTTCCTGCCATGTTTTTCAAATTGTTTGTTAATGAATTTTTCTTTTGTGTGTGTGTGTGTGTGTGAACAGATCTTAGACGGAACAAACATTGAAAAATCAGAAAGAATCCAGGCACTACAGGTGAGAACTACACTATGTTTCCCCAACGCGTAAATACTGTTTTGAACTGAATCTTAAGCCTGAATAAACAGAATCACCTTTTTTTTTCTTGATTCTGAACTTAGCTGGAGGGAAACTGGTTTTTCACTTGAAACTTGAGTGTTTAAGTTGTTTGTGGAATTGAGCAGTAACCTGGTCTGGGAAAATGGTCTTCATGTCGGGGGTAAATTTGGGACTTTTAAAATCAAAGTTTTTGTTCAAAACCTATCTCCTCATTGTGAGAGGACTGTGTACTGCGGGTTGTCCAAGTTCTACTGTCACTTCTGGAATTATGACATGACCTTACATGGTTTTGATACAGATATACATAGTTCATCTCTAAATGTTACTAACCCATGTTACCCTCATGTGTTGATCACATAGTAACCAGAATTCTTGAGATGATTGGATTGTTTCCTCTCTGTCTCTTTCTTGTATTCTGTCTGTCTGTCTGCCCATCTGCCTCTCTTCTGTTTGTCTCTCTCCCTTCTGTCTGTCCGTCTTCAGTGTGTCTGTCTTTTTTTCTGTCTCTCTGTGTCTATTTCTGTCTCTGTCTGTTAGTCTGTCTGTCTGTCTGTCTGTCTGTCTGTCTGTCTTCTGTCTGTCTGTCTGTCTGTCTGTCTGTCTCTCTCTCTCTCTCTCTCACTCTTGTGCTTTATTCATTTCTTTGTGTGCATTATGTATTTATTTTTGTGTTGTTTGTGTCTTTGGATAGAACCTGAGCATCATCAGACCTCGGATCATTCAGCAGCAAGAAGAATACAAGAAGAAGAGGGTGAGGTGGAACACAGGCCGCTCTTTCCCTTTTTCTCTGCCAGTGTAGCTGCAGCCAGTCATGTGCAGATAAGGATTCACATTTTTAGTAAATAACACACACGTTGCAGAGATCTGTATATGTATAATTACTCAGCTGGTGATAGAAGCTGAATGTGACTGTTTGTGTGTGTGTGTGTGTGTGTGTGCATGCGTGTGTGTCGTGTGTAGGCATGTTGTGTGTGTGTGTGTGTGTGTGTGTGTGTGTGTGTGTGTGTGTGTGTGTGTGTGTGTGTGAGTGCAGGTGGCCTGTAGTGGTAAGGGACTATAGGCTAAACGCCTATATATATATATAACAGAGAAACTTCGGTGGTTTGAGACCATTTGAGCTCACTCCTTTCTCTTCAAGAGTTGTGGTTTATGGGCACCATCTTGTGACCTTGCTGCTCACAACGCACTTCAGGGGTCATGTTTCTGAACAAAATCCTTCCCACCCACACCCACCCCTCGCAGGGGCGGGAATAGCTCAGCTGGTAGAGTGCCCAAATCAGAATCCAAGTATAATACCAATGCGAGTTTGAATCCCCAGTGCAGCAAAGGATTATTTCCAAGAGGCAGCTTCCGGTGCGTACTCGCTTATGGTATCTGTACAGGCCTGGTATGCAGTAGCCCGCATCAGCAATAAAACAATCCCAAACACTGGCAGCCACACGATTGTTCGGACACACAAAAATACAGCACGCACTGGTAGGAATGGGTCGCGCTGCTCTTGCGGCTGCTGTGCCTTACCCAGGTAAGGCGACCCAAATTTCCCACAAGGGATAATGCGAGTAATAAAATAAATAAAAAATAAATGATGGGGTGAAATTAAGGCTAAACTGTAACTATGCATGTCCTTAATTCTCTGATGTCAAAAAGAAAGAGAAATCAACGACGACGAAGGGAAAGATTCGCGGGAAATTTTGTGCGCTTTTGCTCACACGTAATTTTGGGTATCGCACCACAGAAAAGTGACTCGTGTTTACTCTCATTGGCAATGAACTGTGATAGGCGAAAGAGAAGGCGGAGGCAGAGCGGAAGGAAAGGGAAGAGAAAGAGAGGGCAGCACGGTTGGAAAATGGGGACAACAAGGAGAACCAGAATCAGCCCGGATTTGACGGACGGTGGTACACCGACATCAATGAAAGGTGAGGACTGCTCTCTCGTTAGACTCATTTAATGCCATGTTGTCCCCAGAGAGGTGGTGGTGGGGACTGTGATCATGGGGTGGGGGCAGAGCTACTCCTGACACTACACTGTAACCACCACAGTGACTCCTCCTGCATTCAGATGGGCTGCAGTGTGAGCCATTTTAACGTTTTCATTCACTGTGGAGGAGCAAAGTCAGAGTCAGACAGCATCCATGAGCCACAAAAAGACTACACCTGACACTACACTCACACCCTGACAATGACTCCTGCATTCAGATGGGCAGTGGTGTTGGCCATTTTAACATTTTCATTCACTGTGGAGGAGCAAAGTCAGAATCGTACACAAGTATCATTTTTGTTGCATGTTTGTTGCGACAAAACTTTTGTTGCAACATACATGTGTTTGTCATGACAAAAAGTATTGTCATGACAAGCAGACTTTTGTTGCGATCAAAGTTTTGTCACGACAAAAATCTATTTGTTGTGACAAAAGTTTTGTTGCGACAAGCATGCTTTTGTCGCGACAATGATGGGGAAGAGGGTGTGAATCAAATGAACAAGCGTGCTCAAGTTGAGGAATGAAATGTGTTAGCTGCTTTCGAGGGACCAAAGTAATGACCAACAGCTTCAGGTGAATGACACAGTTAATGTGCTACGTTTCTCTGTGTCCTTGGTGTGGATCATTTCGCTTTATTCACGCGATGTTGTTGCATCCTTGATGAAAACACTGTTTTCCTTTCCTGTCTTTGCATATTTACAGCGACAAGCAGAAGGAAGAGGAAACACAACGCCAGAAGAAAGTGGACGAGTAAGTCTGCTTAGAGTGAGACCGTGACTGTGGTATTATCCGTAGCACGACTCTTGGTGAGTCTGTGACCTGAGCTAAAACTAGCTGAAATGCGTATGTACGCATTCTGACCCTTTCCTCGGTCAGGCTGTCAAGAGGAATGCGTTTGTTCACGTTGTTTCTGAGCCATTCTTGGTCAGTGAGTGGGTGTTTTATTTCTTCTAGAGCTTGTGTTTATAATAATTAATCATAATTTAATAATGATTAAAGTATTTTTAAAGCGCCAAATCTTGTCCCTAGAGTCTATTCTAAGCGCGCGCGCACACACACACACACACACACACACACACACACACACACACCACACACACACACACACACAGGCACCCACCCACACAAGCATTCTGACTGTACAAAACTAAATATACACAACTTAAAACTGTTTGACAGTAGCTTACTTCTCTTGATGACCATGGACACATTTCAGTGAATCAGTACTATAAAATGCAGTGTGGACATTTGGGCATGCATGGAATGCACATGTTTGGGTATGCGTGTGTGGAATGCAAGTGTCAGGGACCACAAAGTTCATGTACGGCAAGATGTGCCATCAGCAATTTAGCGCATGACAGTGACAGGCTCAGTGTCTAGTGTCTAGGGATGGAATTAGGGGTAGGTAGTAATATAATGAAATTATTTTCTTTTTTGTATCTTGCTGCCTCTCATACGGCACATGTACATTATTTTTCTTGTGTATGGATACATTGTTAGTTGTCATATGTGTATTACTTTCTTAAACATGTTGCCTTCAGTTGTTTTTCTCACTTAGAAAATGCTGGAGAATGTTGTAAAGTGCAGTGAGTTTCTGTACACCAGAGAATAGCGCTATACAAAAGTTATCTGTTATTTTTATTATTTTTGGATAACACAGTGAAGCCGTGGTGAGCAAATACCCTCACGAGGGACCACCAGAAGACCTGAGCAGATGTAACTCTCAGCGGGTTCCTAAACACTGGGGCTGCTTGAGAAAAAACGTTTCTTGCAAAAGTCCCAACTGTGTAACAAAAGCACAAACAAACAAAAAAGGCTGTGATATTTTGCTCAGTGTACATAATTACTGCTGTCTCTTCCTCACTTACACATGGTAGTAATATGAAGAAAACTACTTGCTTGTGTGTGTGTGTGTGTGTGTTGGATGTGTGTGCGTGTGTGTGTGTGTGTGTGTGGTATGTGTGTGTGGTATGTATGTGTGTGTGTGATATGTGTGTGTGTGTGTGTGTGTGTGTGTATGTGTGTGTGTGTGTGCAGTTTTTGGCAGGAGAAAACAGCCTATACGCCTGAGAGTCGACTGGCAGTCCACAATCACCTTAAAGAACTGAAGGAGAAGGAGGAAAAAAAGTGAGTATGTCGGATGTAAATTTGGAACAGAACCCACATATTTAAAAAAAAAAAGCCTCGTCTTTTACTGTTAATTCCTTCACTACTTGTGCTATGCCCTGAAAAAGATCCCTTTTTTCTCCCAAAGATATGTTCTTGTTCAGTTGTTGACACTAACTCTCTCTCTCTCTCTTTCTCTTTGTTATTCTTCTTTATTTTCTACTCGTTTCAGGGATGACAAGGAGGAGAAGAAACCGCGGGCCCTGTTCGCGGATGATGGCAGACCGTTCAATATCAATGAGTGCAAGTAGGTGCTCTCTCGTGAAACATTGTGTCAGTGTTGTGAATGGGATGCGCTGAGGACAAATGAAATGTCCCATGGGGAACAACAACCTTGTCATTGTGAAGTCTCTGTGGTCACGCTGGTGTTATGATGCGCATGTTTTATGGGGGTGTTTTGTTTCCATTCATCCCCCTTCTTCATCCCTTCCCCCACAGTTCCCTCCCCTCATCCCTGTCAGAACTCACCCCTTTCCACACATTCCTCACAGTTCCTTCCTCTGACGCCTTTCCCCACACACCCTTCCTCGCAGTTCCCTCCTCTCACTCCTTTCCTTGCAGTTCCCTCCTCTCACCCCTTTCCCCACACCCCCTTCCTCACAGTTCTATCCCACACCCCCTTCCTCACAGTTCCCTCCTCTCACCCCTTTCCCCACACCCCCTTCCTTGCAGTCCCTCCTCTCACTCCTTTCCTCATTTCCTCTCACCCTTCTTTCCACATCCCCTTCCTTGCAGTTACCTCTCACCCCTTTCCCTACACCCCCTTCCTCACAGTTCCCTCCTCGCACCCCTTTCCCCGCACCCCCTTCCTCACAGTTCCCTCCTCTCACCCCTTTCCCTGCACCCCCATCCCCTTCACCTCGCACCCCTTCCTCACAGTTCCCTCCTCTCACCCCTTTCCCTGCACCCCCTTCCTCACAGTTCCCTCCTCTCACCCCTTTCCCTCACCCCCTTCCTCACAGTTCCCTCCTCTCACCCTTTCCCACCCCTCCAGTTCCCTCCTCTCCCCCTTTCCCTCACCCCCTTCCTCACAGTTCCCTCCTCTCACCCCTTTCCCTCACCCCTTCCTCACAGTTCCCTCTTCTCACCCCTTTCCCCACATCCCCTTCCTCACAGTTCCCTCTTCTCACCCCTTTCCCCACATCCCCTTCCTCACAGTTCCCTCCTCTCACCCCTTTCCCCACATCCCCTTCCTCACAGTTCCCTCCTCTCACCCCTTTCCCCACATCCCCTTCCTCACAGTTCCCTCCTCTCACCCCTTTCCCCACATCCCCTTCCTCACAGTTCCCTCCTGTCATCCCTTTCCCCACAGCTGCCCCACCCCCACCCCCATGCCCGCCAAGCGCAACAAGCCTGTGGCGATGTACATGGGGTAAAATCATGCTATACCAGGACGTTCACATGTTTCAGTTCACCCCATCCCTAATAAGCCTTATGGTTTTTGTGGACGTTAAGCATCATGTTTACCCACTTACTTATTTCAGCCCACTCTGAGATGTCCCTGCGCTGTTGTCAAGCCCAGGTACCGACTGCTAACTAGTTTACTTCTTTGTTGAACGAAAAGGGTGGAAGCTGATGTCTGTTGTGCGTTTGATTTCTGTCTGCGTGTGTTGTTTGGCCTTTTTTTTTATTAATTATGTGGAAAGATCCCCCTTTTTTTTTTAGCTTCATGCTTGAGAATACTGTTCAGTCTTCTTTTGCATATTTTTTTCTTCAGTTTATGAAACTAAACATGCCTACAGTTTCACCTGCAAAAATCAACTCTAAGCCTAAGGGGAACGTGCTTTTCTTTCTCTGTTGTGTATTTGATTTCTGTCTGCGTGTGTTGTTTGGCCTTTAAAAAAATATTGGAAAGATCCCCCCTTTTTTAGCTTCATGCTTGAGAATACGTTCAGTCTTCTTTTGCATATTTTTTTCTTCAGTTATGAAACAAATCCTACAGTTTATGAAAAATCTTAAGCCTAAGGGGAACGTGCTTTTCTTTCTCTGTTGTGTATTTGATTTCTGTCTGCTGTTTGTTTGGCCTTTTAATTTTTTTAATTACTTGGAAAGATCCCCCCTTTTTTTAGCTTCATGCTTGAGAATACTGTTCAGTCTTCTTTTGCATATTTTTTTCTTCAGTTTATGAAACTAAACATGCCTACAGTTTCACCTGCAAAAATCAACTCTAAGCCTAAGGGGAACGTGCTTTTCTTTCTCTGTTGTGTATTTGATTTCTGTCTGCTGTTTGTTTGGCCTTTAAAAAAAAAAAAACAAACTTGGAAAGATCCCCCCTTTTTTTAGCTTCATGCTTGAGAATACTGTTCAGTCTTCTTTTGCATATTTTGTTTCTTCAGTCTATGAAACTAAACGTGCCTACAGTTTCACCTGCAAAAATCAACTCTAAGCCTAAGGGGAACGTGCTTTTCTTTCTCTTTTGTGCTTCCCTTGTATAATGGTAGCTCACTTCCTTTCTTTCAGGCTTGATTTCAATGAGGATATAAACACTTAAATCCTTTCTTTCAGGCTTATCTTCAATGATGGAAATGATGACAACACATTATCCTGGATCTGGCAGTGTTCAGGTCTGTATTTAAAATGAAATAAATGTACATTTCCTGGACATAAATGATGAAAACAACAACATTATCCTGGATCTGGCAGTGTTCAGGTACTGTAACTTACAAATGATACATGGAATAAAATGATGACAACACATTATCCTGGATCTGGCAGTGTTCAGGTACTGTAACTTACAAATGATACATGGAATAAAATGATGACAACCACATTATCCTGGATCTGGCAGTGTTCAGGTACTGTAACTTACAAATGATACATGGAATAAAATGATGACAACCACATTATCCTGGATCTGGCAGTGTTCAGGTACTGTAACTTACAAATGATACATGGAATAAAATGATGACAACCACATTATCCTGGATCTGGCAGTGTTCAGGTACTGTAACTTACAAATGATACATGGAATAAAATGATGACAACAACATTATCCTGGATCTGGCAGTGTTCAGGTACTGTAATTTACAAATGATACATGGAATAAAATGATGACAACCACATTATCCTGGATCTGGCAGTGTTCAGGTACTGTAACTTACAAATGATACATGGAATAAAATGATGACAACCACATTATCCTGGATCTGGCAGTGTTCAGGTACTGTAACTTACAAATGATACATGGAATAAAATGATGACAACCACATTATCCTGGATCTGGCAGTGTTCAGGTACTGTAACTTACAAATGATACATGGAATAAAATGATGAAAACCCACATTATCCTGGATCTGGCAGTGTTCAGGTACTGTAACTTACAAATGATACATGGAATAAAATGATGACAACCACATTATCCTGGATCTGGCAGTGTTCAGGTACTGTAACTTACAAATGATACATGGAATAAAATGATGACAACAACATTATCCTGGATCTGGCAGTGTTCAGGTACTGTAACTTACAAATGGTACATGGAATAAAACGATGACAACAACATTATCCTGGATCTGGCAGTGTTCAGGTACTGTAACTTACAAATGATACATGGAATAAAATGATGACAACAACATTATCCTGGATCTGGCAGTGTTCAGGTACTGTAACTTACAAATGATACATGGAATAAAACGATGACAACAACATTATCCTGGATCTGGCAGTGTTCAGGTACTGTAACTTACAAATGATACATGGAATAAAATGATGACAACAACATTATCCTGGATCTGGCAGTGTTCAGGTACTGTAACTTACAAATGATACATGGAATAAAATGATGACAACAACATTATCCTGGATCTGGCAGTGTTCAGGTACTGTAACTTACAAATGATACATGGAATAAAATGATGACAACAACATTATCCTGGATCTGGCAGTGTTCAGGTACTGTAACTTACAAATGATACATGGAATAAAATGATGACAACCACATTATCCTGGATCTGGCAGTGTTCAGGTACTGTAACTTACAAATGGTACATGGAATAAAATGATGACAACCACATTATCCTGGATCTGGCAGTGTTCAGGTACTGTAACTTACAAATGATACATGGAATAAAATGATGACAACCACATTATCCTGGATCTGGCAGTGTTCAGGTACTGTAACTTACAAATGATACATGGAATAAAATGATGACAACCACATTATCCTGGATCTGGCAGTGTTCAGGTACTGTAACTTACAAATGATACATGGAATAAAATGATGACAACCACATTATCCTGGATCTGGCAGTGTTCAGGTACTGTAACTTACAAATGATGCATGGAATAAAAATCCCCGCTTGTGATAACAACAACAGAATTCAAGGACAAAAAGGTTTGCACGGATTGCCAAATCGTTTTCCTTGCCAAGTCGACCACACAGGTTGTACCGTGTTATAACATTTGCTGCCCGTTTTAAGCTGTGGAAATTTAGCTGTGTATAGTCAAAATGCTCGTGTGTGGGTGCCTGTGTGTGTGTATGTTTGTGTGCACTTAGAACAGTCTCTATGGACAAGATTTTGCGCATTACAAATACTTTTATTATTATTATTATTTCACAGTGGAAAATCCTATGATTGTGATAATAATGATGGGAGCTACGCAATGTATGAAAAGTGTTGTTTTCAAGAGGCTGGTGGTGGTGATTGTAGCGTTTCTCAGCTGAACACTCAGCGGGTTGCCAAGTATATATGCAGTTGTACGTAGACAAATGCATTCCATAGGGTGAGAGGATTGCATAGACAAATGCATTCCATAGGGTGAGAGGATTGCATAGACAAATGCATTCCATAGGGTGAGAGGATTGCATAGACAAATGCATTCCAAAGGGTGAGAGGATTGCATAGACAAATGCATTCCAAAGGGTGAGAGGATTGCATAGACAAATGCATTCCAAAGGGTGAGAGGATTGCATAGACAAAGCATTCCATGGGGTGAGAGGATTGCATAGACAAATGCATTCCATAGGGTGAGAGGATTGCATAGATAAATGCATTCCATAGGGTGAGAGGATTGCATAGACAAATGCATTCCACAGGGTGAGAGGATTGCATAGACAAATGCATTCCATAGGGTGAGAGGATAGCTCACGTGTGACCGTTTGTTATTACCCCTGCCACCTGGGCAGCCACACTCCACTTTTGGAGAATTTATCCCCATTTCTGAAGGTTGATTTATGTTGTACAAGGAGCTTGTGATGGCTAGATAATCCCCACATAACTGTGATTGACGCTTACACAATTAAACAGGTGAAATATGAGATGGAGACCTTGTCAGAAGCATCTTCAAAAGCACTGGGCATAGCTCACCCCCAAAAAGATAAGTGGATTAGCTCACCATCTCATTTTTCATAATTTTCTCACTGTTTAATTGCTGTTTAAGTGTCATTTTGTAGCTTGATAAAGGGGATTACCCCCAAAATTTGCATGTCGCATTTTGACCTAATAAATAGCATTATTTTGAACTGTTTATGCGTTTGGATCTTGTTTTAGAATGCTAGCAGTCATTCTCCTTTCAGATTCCCCCCCCCCCCCTCCACATAACTGTATAGCTCATAACAACATTTTAATGTAGCTTTGGTGTTCTTGCCAGTGTCAGTTTGTTGTGACACTGCCCAAGCAAATAGTCCCCACATAACTATGCAGCGCATAACATTTTAATGTAGCCTTGGTGGTTTTGCTGGTTTCAATATATTGCGACGCAGCCCAGGCTAATGCAGGATGGTAAGCAGTCACATGAGGCGAGTTAAAATGATAAATACGTCCTAAAAGAATCAACACACAAGGGAGTTAATTAGCACTCAAAAGACCTCATGCAAACACAACAACTCATGAGCCGGTTTGGCCTAGCGGTAAGGCGTTAGGTTGGTAAGCGGAAGGACCTCGGTTCGATACCGCTTCGGCTCTCCTTTCTCTTCAAAAAGGTTGTGGTTTGTGGACACTGTCCTGTGACTTTGTCCATCACTTCCTACTGAAACATTAAAATGGCTCTCATCGCTGCTCATCTTAATGCAGGAATCATTCTGGTGGTGACAGTGTAGCGATAGGTGTATAATCTCCCTCTCCCATCTCCTCCATACCTCCTTCTCCTCGTCCCTAATAAGCCTTATGGTTTCTGTGGACGTTAAGCACCATGTTTACTTACTTACTTACAACAACAAAGACCTGAGGCACCTACGGTAACTCTCACATGGCATGCACGTAAATATAAGGTAAACTCCACCAAAAGGTGGATACTGTTTCTTCAGCCGAGAATCTGTTCCTGTGCAATGTTTCAGCAACTTCTTGCCAGTGTTCAGCCAGGTCTTCTTTTGTGCAGCCATTTTCAGGTCTTGCCCTTGTGATGGGGAGTTAACGTGGAAAGAGTTTTTTTTCATGCAGGTCCATGGGATTGGAGCAGGGGTGGTTGTTGAGTAGAAAGACGAAGTACATGGGTGGGAGACACATGCATTAACAGTTCTGTCTGCTTTTTGCAGATACATGGACACCTCCATCATGGAATGTGATGTGCAGCCTACCTATGCTCGTGTCATGCTCAAAGGAAAGGTACTTGTTTAAAGCATATTCCTGATTGTACTTTGTTGTTGTTTTGTCATAGAAACCACATATATATATATATATATCATATTCCTGATTGTACTTTGTTGTTGTTTTGTCACAGAACCCATATATATATATAGTACATTGTTTTTTCAGGTGTTTATGTTGTCTTAATAATTTGATGCAGTTTGCTGTAAAAATGTCCATGTCAGTAGAAGAAGAACAAAAATATCCTCCGAAATGTAGTTGATATAACGAAGTTGATTAAGTTATGTGATGAAGTTATAAAAGCAGTTCAAACACGTTCTTAGGTAAGGTATTCCAGCGCACTTGAACATACATCCTTTGTAATGCAGTCTGTGTAAAACTGACAGTGGACGATGTCCATGTGTGTATGCATGAATTTTTTTATTTTTAAAAGACTGCCAAGAAAGTGTTTTTGGAGATGTTGGGATTTGGGGATTTATTGTTTTTGCTCATTTTCTGTGGAGGGTGGGGTGAGGTTGTTAAATCATGTTTCAGGTGATGGTGCTACGTATTTAAAAAAAAAATTGTTTACCATCTATGCTCAGATCTTTCAGCTGTGTCTTCCGGAGGAGGTAAATGCTGACATGAGCACTGCAAAGCGATCGCAGACAACAGGCCATCTTGTCATCACCATGCCAAAGGCGAGTCCTTTTTTATCAAATGAAAACTGTGCAGGACTTGTGGGTTTGTGAATGCATGCATGTACGCATGATTGCGCGCATTTACTGAAACCCACCTCTTCTCTTCTGCATACTGATCTGTCATTTTCTTTCTTCTAGTGTTTGGATGTGCATGTGTGTGTGCATGCATGCATGTGAATGAGCATATATATCCATGTCTTTGGAAGCACTCCAGGCTCTTACAGGATGGGCCGCCATAAATAACCCATTATCTATTATCTCTCTCTCTCCATGTACACACATGCACAGGCACGACCATACATGCATACACAGGCACATGCACGGGCACAAACAGGCGCGTGCACATGCACGCACGCGCTAAAATATTAATATCGTCCTTATTACAAGTTCCTAGTATGTGCACCTTGTTGTCGATCAAACTGATGTTTGTGACATCATTCATGCGGCCGTACTTACATAAATAAGCTTGCTTGCTGCTTGGCCCAGCTGTTCCATTGTTAATGCATTGTTGTATAATATGAAATAAATTTGGTTTAAACCAGTCTGTTATCACTGCCATTATTACATGTGTAACTGTTGATGGTGATGCTCGGCTACCTCTTCTGTGGATCATTTCCTGGTTCACTGTTTCAGGCCAAGCAAGTGTTAAAGCCCAAGAAAGAAGTTGCGAGGACCAAAGAGAAAGCCAAATCGCTTCCAAAAGAAAACGAAAAGGACTGCAGGTGAGTTTCAAGATGATCCACAGTGCAGGGTTAAGCAATGCTGTACAGTGAAATGTTAAACAAGGATCCACAGGGCAAGGTTAAGCAAGGATCCACAAAACAATGATCCAAAGTGCAACGTTAAGCAGTGATCCATGTATCAAAGCAATGATCCATGGTGCAGTGTTAAGCAGCGATCCACAGTGTGATGCTAAGCAATGATCTGCAGTGCAATGTTTGTAAACAATGATTCACAATACAAAGCAATGATCCACAGTGCATTAAGCAATGACCTGCAGTACAGTTTGAAACAATGATCCACAGTACAATGTGAAGCAATGATCCGCAATGCCATGTTCAGCAATGATCCACAGTACAATTTGAAGCAATGATCCTCAGCGCAATGGTAAGCAATGATCCACAGTACAATGTGAAGCAATGATCCACAACACCATTTTAAGCAATGATCCACAGTACAGTTTGAAGCAATGATCCTCAGTGCAATTGTAAGCAATGATCCACAGTACAATGTGAAGCAATGATCCACAACACCATTTTAAGCAATGATCCACAGTACAGTGGTTATTTTGCAGCTCTCGGCAGGTGCTGGAGGTCGACAGCAGTGCCAGGTCAGGGGTGGACATCAGCAACATTGTTTCCGAGGAAACCAAACCTGCGCTGAAACCTCTGGGGGCTGCGCGGCGGACACGCAAAGCTGCACGAGCAAACAGCGAAAATTTTGTGGACAATCCAGACGTGCCACCACTCATCTGAAAAGCGACGTTACATAAATAAATAACTGCTGAGCACGAATATCAAGTGGGATTGTGAACGACAGTGAAAGCAGTGCTTCTTGAGAGTCGACTGAAAAGAGTGAATAGAGTTGTCTCCCTAGGCTCCTGAGTAGGGCGTTCCGCTGGGAATGGGCAATACGTCTGATGGTTTGCTGGCCATATAAAAAAAAAAATACAGTCCGAGGGCCTAGAAGCATAAGACTATTTTGCGGGCAGTTGCAAAAGACAGGGCTCCGCACACTGACATGGAATATGTCTGCGGATTCCACTGTCAAGTGATCTTTTCTTGTTGCAGTGTGTTTATGGCAGGACAGTTGATATAAATTCAGATTTGCAGACCTGTGCATGGTTTGTCGTCACATGGAGTTGGAGGATGCTTCATTTGCGGCTGTGAACAGATCACTGAATTGTTGGCAGCTTCATTTCAGTGCAACATTGCTCGTCTCAGTCAACCAGCCTCTTGCCCAAAATCTCACAAGCATGATTTTGTGACCGAGTGTGCAGAACACTTTAGTGTAAATGGCAGCAGTGAGAATCATCTTTGAAAGTTTTTTGTCAGTTTTTTAATTCAAGCAAACAATTTTGTAAGAAAATGTAATAAAACTACAAGTAAAATTACAGACTTATTTAGTCTGATGGAAGTATTGCACAAACTGTACCATAGATTTTTCAAAGGTTTGTCGCTTTGTGTGGACATTTTGCTGTATGTTGCTCTACCGTCAGACTAAATTTGGTTGCAACCGAATCAGTTCAAACGATATAGCAAAGAGTCATACGTGCTTTTGTATCGCCTTATAATTATCACCTTGGCCTTTGAGACAGCAAGTAGTAACCAGTTTGTTTGGGGGGGAGGGGGTGGGGGGGGGGACATGACTCTGCCTCATGATGATGTACACCCTACCAAGTTTGGTTACAAAAGGTTGAATGGTTTCGAAAACATCTTCTGTGACAAAGCCAGGACACGATGACGGACGGACAGACAGACAGCTGAACACAGTGATTTAAGGATACCCTCCCCCCAGCCTTGTTACATGGCATATAATGCACGCTCGCACACATGCGCACACACACACACAACAGGATATTCTGCCAAATCTACTGCAGCACACTGGTCAGATGTTGAGGTATGCTGGGGGGGATGGGTGGGAATGGGAAGGGGGAAGAACAAGACAGATTCTATGAGGTTTCTGTTTCTTTAATTCCATTTGGAAAACAGTTGTTCGATGGCGCCACTCGTGGTGATAACCAAGGACATGAAGTACGCAAGCAGCAGTAACTGTAACCATAGCAACGCAATGAAACACAACCGCGCTGAAAGTTGAAACAAACAATGCCACTGACCCCTCGCTTTTAGCCAGAAAGCTCCGTCCACTTTGACAAGGGAGTAAATGATGCGCATTCAATCTTGCGCTTCAAACTGCAAAGACCTAAGGTGCTTGACCACCGTTTCTGAAAACGGCAGGCAGATGCTTTTGTTTACAACACAGTGGTGCGAGGACGTACAGCCTCGGGGCTTGTCTAAGGAGGTGTGTGTACGCAGGCGCTGACTGGCCAATAGCTCAGCTGTCAGAGGGTAGCAGGTCTGGACCAAAAATCAGTCTTTAGATGTGCGCACGCAGACAGACACACACACACACACACACACAGTAGCTGCTTTACAAACAAATGTGGTACCAAATCCCGAAACGTATTTATGATAATCAGTGGCAAAGCAGACAACAACAAAACGACAGGAACAATTCAGATCAATAATTCAACCCCTCCCCCCCCCCAAAAAAAATGTCCAAAGTTCTGTTGTCTAAACTGTACCCCCTTTGTCTTGGTCCCGTTTGCGTTTTAGGTTAACTGGTTATAAATGTGTAAATAACAAATAAATATAACAAAACCCTCTTATGACCGTCTCCTTTCAGAGTAAAATCCGTTGGAAGCGGTGAGTCCAGATGTCGGTAGGTAGGTAGTGTTGCTTAATGTCCTCAGATGTCAGTTGACATATTAGGGACAAGCTGAGACCAATGCCGAAGCATGGTTCAGTACTGCTTTACGTCCACGGAAACCAGAAGGCTCGTTAGGACGGACAGCCCAGGACGGCCACCTCGACTCTCACACAGCTCCTGAACTATGGTCCAGGTGTCGCTGTCGTTGATCATTTTATACAGCGCTATTCTCCACTCTTGAGCAGACTCATTGCGCATAGTTGCCACTTTTACATGTTCTCCGCTTCTGAGCAGACTCACTGGGCTCTTGTCGCACGATTCTCAGTGAGCGGCTGTCAGTTTTTATGCTTGTAGTGCAGACATGCGGCACAGCATATTCTGTGCTGTACGTAACAGCTGCCGACGCTGTGCATAACTGCGGTATGTGCAAGCACGCCGTGTGAATCCACATTTTTGTGGCAAAGTGTCCAAGTTTCCACCTCTTTTTCTTTCAATTCCTGAGGACTCACTGGCTCTTGTCGCACGATTCTCAGTGAGGGCTCCACTTTTAGCTTTAGTGAGACTGCCACAGCATATTCTGTGCTGTACGAAGCTGCCGACGCTGTGCATAACTGCGGTAAGTTTAAGCACGCGTGCTAATCACTCTTAAGTTTGCAAAGCTCAAAGTTTCCATTCTTTCAAGCTTCCGAGGCATCAACTCTTCGCAACAGCGAGGAGACCCCTTTTGCTAAGGAGTACGCCACACATGAGGCGCCTGCTCAGTCGAAGCTTAGACCTCAAACTGTTCTTAAGTTTAGAGCTCAAACTCTTAAGTTTAAAGCTCAAACCATTCTTAAGCTTAGAGCTCAAACTCTTAAGTTTAAAGCTCAAACCATTCTTAAGCTTAGAGCGCAAACTCTTAAGTTTAAAGCTCAAACCATTCTTAAGCTTAGAGGGAGAACTGTAGTTAAGTTCAGAGCTCAAACAAACTCTTAAGTTTAAGCTCAAACCATTCTTAAGCTTAGAGGGAGAACTGTTGTTAAGTTTAGAGCTCAAACCATTAAGCTTAGAGGGAGAACTGTAGTTAAGTTCAGAGCTCAAAGTCAAACTCTTAAGTTTAAGCTCAAACCATTCTTAAGCTTAGAGGGAGAACTGTTGTTAAGTTTAGAGCTCAAACCATTAAGCTTAGAGGGAGAACTGTAGTTAAGTTCAGAGCTCAAAGTCAAACTCTTAAGTTTAGAGCTCAAACCATTCTTAAGCTTAGAGGGAGAACTGTTGTTAAGTTTAGAGCTCAAACCATTAAGCTTAGAGGGAGAACTGTAGTTAAGTTCAGAGCTCAAAGTCAAACTCTTAAGTTTAAGCTCAAACCATTCTTAAGCTTAGAGGGAGAACTGTTGTTAAGTTTAGAGCTCAAACCATTAAGCTTAGAGGGAGAACTGTAGTTAAGTTCAGAGCTCAAAGTCAAACTCTTAAGTTTAAAGCTCAAACCATTCTTAAGCTTAGAGGGAGAACTGTTGTTAAGTTTAGAGCTCAAACCATTAAGCTTAGAGGGAGAACTGTAGTTAAGTTCAGAGCTCAAATCTAACTGTTAAGTTTAAGCTCAAACCATTCTTAAGCTTAGAGGGAGAACTGTTGTTAAGTTTAGAGCTCAAACCATTCTTAAGCTTAGAGGGAGAACTGTAGTTAAGTTCAGAGCTCAAAGTCAAACTGTTCAGTTTAGAGCTCAAACCATTCTTAAGCTTAGAGGGAGAACTGTTGTTAAGTTTAGAGCTCAAACCATTAAGCTTAGAGGGAGAACTGTAGTTAAGTTCAGAGCTCAAAGTCAAACTCGTTAAGTTTAGAGCTCAAACCATTCTTAAGCTTAGAGGGAGAACTGTAGTTAAGTTTAGAGCTCAAACCATTAAGCTTAGAGGGAGAACTGTAGTTAAGTTCAGAGCTCAAACTCTTAAGTTTAAAGCTCAAACCATTCTTAAGCTTAGAGGGAGAACTGTTGTTAAGTTTAGAGCTCAAACCATTAAGCTTAGAGGGAGAACTGTTGTTAAGTTTAGAGCTCAAACCATTAAGCTTAGAGGGAGAACTGTAGTTAAGTTCAGAGCTCAAAGTCAAACTCTTAAGTTTAGAGCTCAAACCATTCTTAAGCTTAGAGGGAGAACTGTTGTTAAGTTTAGAGCTCCAACCATTAAGCTTAGAGGGAGAACTGTAGTTAAGTTCAGAGCTCAAAGTCAAACTCTTAAGTTTAAAGCTCAAACCATTCTTAAGCTTAGAGGGAGAACTGTAGTTAAGTTTAGAGCTCCAACCATTAAGCTTAGAGGGAGAACTGTAGTTAAGTTCAGAGCTCAAAGTCAAACTGTTCAGTTTAGAGCTCAAACCATTCTTAAGCTTAGAGGGAGAACTGTTGTTAAGTTTAGAGCTCAAACCATTAAGCTTAGAGGGAGAACTGTAGTTAAGTTCAGAGCTCAAAGTCAAACTGTTCAGTTTAGAGCTCAAACCATTCTTAAGCTTAGAGGGAGAACTGTTGTTAAGTTTAGAGCTCAAACCATTAAGCTTAGAGGGAGAACTGTAGTTAAGTTCAGAGCTCAAAGTCAAACTGTTAAGTTTAGAGCTCAAACCATTCTTAAGCTTAGAGGGAGAACCGTTCTTAAGTTTAGCGCTCAAACTGTTTTTAAGTTTAGCACTCAAACTGTTCTCAAGTTTAGTGCTCAAACTGTTAAGTTTAGTGCTCAAACTGTTCTTAAGTTTAGTGCTCAAACTGTTCTTAAGTTTAGAGCTCAAACTGTTCTAAGTTTAGCGCTCAAACTGTTCTTAGACAAGTGCAGCTGTTGTTGACTGCCTGGCCTTCTTCCATGGAGAAGAACTGAGACAAGGGGGTCACAAAAAGAAGGCACCGTTTGGGGTACAGGGTACTTTTAAACGAATTAGGTTCGAACTGGCTGCGTATCACAACCTTATGTGGCTACTACAACAGGCTACTACAACACAGCTTGATAAGGTGATGATGATGAAGTGATGCTTAATGTCCTCAGATGTCAGTTGACATATTAGGGACAAGTTGTGACCAATGCCGAAGCACAGTTCAATAATTCTTTACATCCGCGGAAACCAGAAGGCTTGTTAGGACGGACAGCTCAGGATGGCCACCTCGACTCTCACACAGCTCCTGAACTATGCTTGATAAGGCTAAGCATCCTAGTTTATGGTGGCCAGCATCTCAGTTTGGTGGGATACACGGCTACGTCCATTTCCACTGCAAAGGCTGCGCAGCAGTGGTGAGAATCCCTTGCAGCGTAACATATTTGTCATCACAGCCACACGCTGATCCACCACAGCACCGCATGGCATCAGGAATTAGACATCCATGTTTTCAACGGTCCTGACTTTAACTGCTCATTTAAAAAATTAAAAATTAAATCTTCTTTTTGTTGTTGTTGTTCATCACACCCATGCCACCAATATAGAAGACTAATGCAACAGAAATATGTTGATTCCTTTCCTAGAAGTTTTCTTTTCACACAAACTTGTGTCACAAAAAAGTAACCTAGTAACCTTGCTGGTCCCCGATATTTTGCATGGGGGGTGAGGGGTGGGGGCTGGGGGGGTCCTAATGTAACAAAGACGAACGTTTATGAGCAAACTGTTGATATTAACAAGACTGAACGGTGTATCTTACAGTGACCAGCAAAAACCAAAAGGGCAACACAAGTTCCGGTTAAAAGAGACAGCACACACTCAAACGCCTGGCAATAATTTAAAAAAAATCTGCACAGTAAAACCTATTAAAGTGCTGGTGTTGGCGAGGTCACGTAAAGGATTGGAAACGGAAAACTCAGTGGACGCTGTCACAATAAATGGACTCTTACAATATAACCTGCATCCCTGGCAGTAAATATTTTCAAACAATTCTCATGGGTAATGTTTGTTCTGAAGGCAGTGTTCTTTATTACTGTTCTTGTACATGTTTTTCATCACTCAGATTACCTTCCGCCCTGATGTAACCATACTGGTTGACTGGGCGTAAAACACCAAGTTGTTTACTTACTCAGATTACGTCATTGTCATTGATGTCGTCCTTGTGGTGGTAGTGGCAGTTTTTTTGGGGGGGAATGTTTTTTAAAATTTATTTTGGGGGGAGGTATGAATGAATGTATATTGTAGTGGGTGAATGCATGTCATTTGAATAAACACTCCACAAAGATGCGCTTCAGGAACAAAGAAGTTTGTAAAAATGCAAAGGCACAAAATATTCAGACTGTATTTGAAAGAACAGATGAAACCACAAGTTAATGCTGTCCGTTCTGGGGTTTTTCCCCACACACACATGCTTGCAGAGCTCAGCATCATCACACTTATATACATGTATAGCAGTGTTGATACTTTGCTCATTTTGTCGCAAAAATTGGGCTACACATTGAAAACATTTCAACAGATCTTAGCGTCAAATTTGGTACCACACGAGACAGAGGAATTCAAACGCTAGCAAGAAAAAGTAACATAGGTGTAATTACTGAAATTATTATAGAAACCCAAGCAGCATGACCAGAAATAGACACATGTCAACATGCAATCTTGTTGGTGTTGGATACAGGAATCACAAATGCAATCTTTGAGCCAAAAGAGGACACAGGAATCACAAGTGAAATCTTTGAGCCAAAAGAGGACACAGGAATCACAAATGCAATCTTTGAGCCAAAAGACGGGTCACTTTCACTCATCATGGCCCTGAATGTTGATAGGCGACAGTGCCCATGTTTTTTCTGATGCATCAGGAACGCCGTCATCAGTCTTCACAACAAAGTTCACACAGTGCATTTTCACCACCACACCATTCATAAACTTCTTACGGCACATTGGTGAATACATTTTCCGCGTGATCTCTCTCACCTGCACCTTCACAATCACCAGCATCACCTCCACCTTCATCAGATCCATCTGAAGATGTAGTGTTCTGATACTTCTTCAAGCACAACCTTGCATGCCTTAAGACACGGTGTTCTGAGGCTTCTTCAAGCATAACCTTGTACAGTGGCTGCACATCAGATCCACCTGAAGACACAGTGTTCTGATCCTTCTTCAAGCATAACCTTGTACAGTGGCTGCACATCAGATCCACCTGAAGACACAGTGTTCTGATCCTTCTTCAAGCATAACCTTGTACACTGTTTCTGCTCCACTGCCAGCGTGTGGTTGCAAAGAGAAATGGAAGTACTCAACCACTCAACCTTGGATAAAATAAAATATTAAAAAAAAACACAAAAAAACAGGGAACAGGTCCCCCTCTGCGGCTGCGTTACACATTTTGAGCGGAAGGTTCGCTGACGGCAATCGAGTGAGGGCACACTGCAGCCAGAACATTGCAGACGACACTTTGCAAGGGTCACTTTCCACGTCGGGGACCACAAGCTAGGCTGCTGCGGTGTGGAGTCGACCCTCATGACCGAACGTGACGTCGTGAGACCCGGCATGAGCTGCGCGTGTACTTACGATGGTGACAAACTGTGACTCTCCTCTCCAAAGACAACCTGACAGTACCTCTCCAAAGACAACCTGACAGTACCTCTTTGAAGATGACCTGACAGTACCTCTCCAAAGACAACCTGACAGTACCTCTCCAAAGACAACCTGACAGTACCTCTTCAAAGACAACCTAATGGTACCTCTTCAAAGACGACCTGACAGTACCTCTCCAAAGACAACCTCACAGTACCTCTTCAAAGAAAACCTGACAGTACCTCTTTGAAGAAAACCTGACAGTACTTCTCCAAAGACAACCTGACAGTAGCTCCCCAAAGACAACCTGACAGCACCTCTTTGAAGACGACCTGACAGTACCTCTTCAAAGACAACCTGACAGTACCTCTCCAAAGACAACCTGACAGTACCTTTTCAAAGTCAACCTGACAGTACCTCTCCAAAGACGACCTGACAGTACCTCTCCAAAGACGACCTGACAGTACCTCTGAAGACAACCTGACAGTACCTCTTTGAAAACAACCTGACCTTACCTCTCCAGACAACCTGACAGTACCTCTTCGAAGACAACCCAAGAGTACCTCTCCAAAAACAACCTGACAGTACCTCTCCAAAGACAACCTGACAAAGACAACCTGACAGTATCTCTCCAAAGACAACCTGACAAAGACAACCTGACAGTATCTCTCCAAAGACAACCTGACAGTACCTCTCCAAAGACAACCTGACAAAGACAACCTGACAGTACCTCTCCAAAAGACAACTCGGCCTTAAACAAACCCAACAACAACGGCAAAAAGCAAACCTGTCTTCTCTGCTAATATCTGGCATGCCTACTCATATTACCCTTACAATGGTACAGCTGCATGAGAGTGAATGCGTCCATCAGGCTCTTGCCTCCGTTTGTTCTGTGACAAGGTTTGCTCGATGTATCACTCATTTTATGATCCAGACGGCAACAAAATGACATGACTGGTATGCAACAACTAGAGTTACCCGAGGAAAGTAAGCAAAAGCAACAACACGCAGGGCACACAGTTTATATCTGAACTGGAGGTACAAATATATAATATAAGCCAAACATGTACACCATTACTCATTACTGACAATGTAGGTGCCTTACTCAGTACCTTGCGCATATTCCAATTACCGGTTGAACATAGAAACGGAAAGAAAAAGAGACCTCAGCCACACTATGAAACCAAGCACATGTCGTTCAACAGTATTGTTTGTAATGGCACAAAATACAGTTGTCTGAAACCTCCCAGTTTTTCTGTAATCGATACCCAAATGAGACTGCAGGCTTTCACGCTCTCCCAAAAGCTCTAACACCCTCTGAACAGGCTTTCTCACTCTCAAGTCAGGCTCTCACACTCACAAAAAAGGCTTTCTCACTCTCAAGTCAGGCTTTCACACTCACAAAAAAGGCTTTCTCACTCTCAAGTCAGGCTCTCACACTCACAAAAAAGGCTTTCTCACTCTCAAGTCAGGCTTTCACACAAAAGATGCTTTCTCACTCTCAAGTCAGGCTCTCACACTCACAAAAAAGGCTTTCTCACTCTCAAGTCAGGCTTTCACACAAAAGATGCTTTCTCATTCTCAAGTCAGGCTCTCACACTCACAAAAAAGGCTTTCTCACTCTCAAGTCAGGCTTTCACACAAAAGATGCTTTCTCATTCTCAAGTCAGGCTCTCACACTCACAAAAAAGGCTTTCTCACTCTCAAGTCAGGCTTTCACACTCACAAAAAAGGCTTTCTCACTCTCAAGTCAGGCTTTCACACTCACAAAAAAGGCTTTCTCACTCTCAAGTCAGGCTTTCACACAAAAGATGCTTTCTCACTCTCAAGTCAGGCTCTCACACTCACAAAAAAGGCTTTCTCACTCTCAAGTCAGGCTCTTACACTCACAAAAAAGGCTTTCTCACTCTCAAGTCAGGCTCTTACACTCACAAAAAAAGGCTTTCTCACTCTCAAGTCAGGCTCTTACACTCGCAATAAAAGGCTTTCTCACTCTCAAGTCAGGCTCTTACACTCGCAAAAGAGGCTTTCCCACTCTCAAGACAGGCTTTCCCATTCACAAGACCGGTCACACTCACAAAATGGGCTTTCACACTCTCCACAGAGGATGTCCTGTACACACCATCCACTAAGACTTTCACATCTGCAAAATAGGCTGGTTTCACGCACTCTTGAAATGGGATTCCACACTCGTAACAGACATTCCCACTCTAAAAATAGGCTTTCCCAATCTCAAAATGGGCTTTTCCAATCTCAAAATGGGGTTTCCCACTCCCCCCTCTAAAAACAGGCTTTCCCAACTCTTCAAATGGGCTTTCCCACTCCCTCCCCCCCCCCCCTCAAAATGGGCTTTCCCACTCCCCCCTCTAAAAATAGGCTTTCCCAACCTCAAAATGGGCTTTCCAACTCTTCAAAATGGGCTTTCCCACTCCCTCCCCTACCCCTCGAAATAGGCTTTCCCACTCCACCCTCTAAAAACAGGCTTTCCCACTCTTCAAAATGGGCTTTCCCACTTCCTCCCCCACCCCCTCAAAATGGGCTTTCCACTCCCCCCTCTAAAAGCAGGCTTTCCCAACTCAAATGCTCCCCCCCCCCAATTCCTTCTAAATGGGCTTTCCCAACCTCAAAATGCCCCCCCCCCCCCCCAATCCTTCTAAATGGGCTTTCCCAACCTCAAAATGCCCCCCCCCCCCAAAAAAAAAGCAAAAAAAAACAAAAACAGTCTTTCCCATTCTTGAAACAGGCTTTCCCAACCTCAAAATGGAATTTTCCATTCCCCCCTCTAAAACTAAAACAGGTTTTCCCTATCTAAAAACAGGCTTTCCCAACATCAAAATGCCCCCCCCCCCCCCTTACCCCCTCTATGAACAGGCTTTCCCAACCTCAAAATGGCTTTCCCCCCCCCCCCCCCCCTCTAGAAACAGGCTTTCCCATTCTCAAAACAGACTTTCCCACTCTTAAATTAAAACAAACCTTCCCATTTCCACTCTCTTGATACCGGCTCAAAAACACGTTTCCCCACCCTCAGAACAGGCTTCCACACCCTCAGAACAGGTCCCCCCACCCTCAGAATAGGCGTCCCCACCCTCAGAACAGGTTTCCCCCCCCCTTTTCTGATAACCTTTTGACTTTTGAAACAGGACAGTTTCCCGGCTGCCCTCCGGTGATTCTGCAGGATTCCAGTTTCCAGCAACAATGTTTCCGGAATGGAGTACAGGTCCTTTCCTTCCACAGGTAAGACCGCCCCAGTTTTCCACAATGCGACCAAGGGTTTATGTTGAGAAAAAGACGCACAAACTGCAGGAGAGAAAAAAAACGAAAAAAAACACACACACTACATTCCATCTCGGAAATGTCAAATCCAAACCATGTGATGCGCTGACAATAATATGAGCTTGTTCCTACTGCTACATCACATCTGGCAACATCAACTTTAGACGAATGTAAGCACGGCACGTGTGCAGCATGCATGCACACACGTACGAAATGATTCACACCTCAGTTCACAACCCATCAAACAAAACGTAGTAATGCATGGAAGATACCAAAAGTATGTGGAAGATACCAAAAGCACTTCAGGTCAAACTATTTTCAACTCTCAAGACACAGTTTAGCGATCTTCCCCCCCCCCCCCCCCCCCCATGGCAACCAAAACTGGATCACAAAAAGCAAGCATGTTATGAAATCAACTTTAAAGTCCTACTACACAGCCGAGGAAATGTCACTAAAATGTTGAATAAGTAAAGCAAAAGCCAGTATATTATAAAAGTGCTCAAAGCAATCTGTACAGATTTTTTTCGTTAATCCAAATCAGCGCAGCATCACTATTGTGACTGCATGCATTGCAGACTTTATAATAATTTCAGGCACTGTTGATTCTTTTTAAAAAAAAAAAAAAAAAAAATGTGCCATCTGACAGTGGCTCCTGACCTTCAGTTTAAACACTTAGAATGTTAAAACTGAACACTCTTTCAGAAATGTGTTTTTCGCAGGATTTTAAACAAAACAGTGCTGACACTCCATGCCTAAATTTGTGGGAGTAACTGATACAGGATTGTTTAGCTACATAACTGTGTGTAAAGTTGTCCGCAACGGCTCATCTTGGACAACCGTACCAATCAATCATACATGTACTGTAAGAAACAAAATTAGACACAGCAGAACTAATGCAGAGAAAATCACTGTATTTAAAAAATAAAAGCAAACAAAACCAACAAAGTTCTAAAGCCATCAGTTTCAGGTATTACAGCACAGCAGCAGACAGCCTCTTTTTTGGTTTGACAGTGGAACAAATGGCATCAAGCAAAGTCAACCTAAAACCGTTTAGAACAGAAGACGTGGGTTTTTTTTAAGTGTGTCTATTCAGCCATATAAAAATAATAGCAGATAAGCCATTCGAAAGTGTAGCAATATGAAACCATTCAATCAACCTTAAGTTAAAGGGCAGAAACAGTTCAGGATAATGATATGTCCTTGGTAATTTGATCAGCACCAGTGCATTGAGACATCAAAATCAAACTTTAGTTTTAATGAAAGCACACATGTAAAGAACATAAAATTTAATCACAAGAGCATGAAAGGCATCATTATCCCTGTCATGTCTCGTCTTGACGCAGAAGTCAGAATTCACCTTTAATGATCACAATCATCAGTACGACTTGACAACACTCACACACACTTACCACTAAACACACGTCATCGTCATCAACTTCCAGAGATATATTATACTACACATCATAATTCACAACTGACGTCATCAACTTCCATAGATGTATTATACTACACATCACAATTCACAACTGACGTCATCAACTTCCACAGATATATTATACTACACGTCATAATTCACAATTAATGCAGTCAGGAATACAACAAAGTTTCAGCATGACATCAGCCCTGGCACTGAATATAATTCCAAATCTACATTCTCAATGTGGTTTTAGTAGTTAATATGTAATACTTTTTTCTTCTTTTTTTAACCACTGATATTCATGATCCTCAATTCTTGCATCAGTTTGCATTAAAGTTAATACAGCATGGCGGTCATACTTGTTCTCACAACTCCATCTCAAGTGACAGGGTGCACCCACAGCCAGTTTCAGGTTGGTTAGTCTGTAACTGGATCTGAATGCCCCGTCATCCGCACTGGGTCACCCCAACACAATCAAACTCCGTCATAAGCAAATGCACACTTCAAAACTCTTCTCATATATATATATACAAAAAGCAAATGCACAAATATCTCAAAGCTCTTCTAATACGCAAACCTTTTTTCAAGTCAATCCACAAAAGCAATCCCGACACAAACAAAACATACACACACAGACATCAAAACACAAGTTTTCAAAGAGTTAATCCCTTCAATATTACCCCTGTTAATACACAGCATGTAAGGCTGGTATTGTCGCCCATTTCATCCATTTCATTGATACCAAATTAAAGTATCAAAAATGGAACTGACAGAAACAAAAACAAAAATTGATTATATAAATGCATCATGGCAAATACCAGCTGCACATGCCACCTACCAGCTATTATCTCCTAATTGCTTGATTAGAGCCATACACAGACACACACAGACACACACAGACACACACACACACAAAAACAAACTCTTAACGGAAAAACGTTTGAGAATTTTCTGGGAAAGGTCAGGAGAGTGGGCCACTAACAGAAAAATGACAAGACAGAAAGAGCAAGGGGACTAGTCAGAAGAAAAAAACAAGCGAGACGGGAAGGGGATGGGGAGAAGAGTGGGGTGGGGGGGGGTGGCAGTAATCAAATGACAGCCCTGAGGGAAGACATCAAACATCCCAAGCCTCCCTTTGACAGGGCCAGGTGCTGGCGCAAGTGTTTTCTCCTGCACCTACACGATGAACGCGTGCGCGTGCAGTGTCCCCCTACTATTCGGGCAGCTTGCACGCAGACTTCAGGGATCTAACCTCGCCTCATCACACTGACATGCACAGCTACAAGTAATCTTGGCATGGGGAAGCAAATGCATCAAACTTGACTAGAGCCCCTCAGTGGTGGCCGAGACCCAGTAGACAACAACTGAATCAGGCAGGATACTCTCAGGTTTAAAGCAGAAGCACGTCATGAAGCCTGCGGTGTTCTCCACTGCTGTCACCACGCAGTTGCTTCACACACTACCCACAAATCGCAACAACGGCAACAGCGCAGCCAAACCAACACCTCAACAGACACTTGTAAACGTAAACTGCAAGGAGTGCAGAGTGAGTGGTTGGCCTGGTGGTAGCAGTAAGGTTCAGGTCTGCTTTAGCGCTCTTTTCTCTTCAAAAGTTGTTGGTTTGTGGACACTGCCTAGCAACCTGGCCCCTCACGATAAATTAAAGGGTTCAACTCTGTGCAGAATCGTTCATTCTGGCACAGCAAGCGTGGTGCTAGGTCCAGTTCCCAACATTCCAGACAAATTAGCTTTAAAACTAAAACAAAACAAAATCTGCTGACAAAGAAAGAGTGGAGGAAGACATCAGGTGTGAAAAAGAGTGCTGACGTCAGGCATGTCTCCTCTCCCGACCTCTGCCTGACCTCCGACCTTGGCCAGCTCCAGCCTCCCATCAACTTCTTGATAACCCATCAATGCCAAACCAGCAAATGTGTGCATCCAAACCATTCATCTGCCACATCAGTAGAAAGCTGATGTGGTTAATAAAAAAAGGGGAAAAAAAGAGTCTGCTGCACAGCCAGTGTCAACAGGTCAAGGCCAAAATGAGGTCAAGGCCAAAGAGGTCAAGGTCAAAAATCTTTATTTCTAACCTCCACCCACCGGCCACCCACCCTCTCTACTTTATTCCACAGCCACTGACAATTAAAACATTTCTTCGGCTTGCACTGGAAGCATCAGCCTCCAGCCCACCCACTGGCCTCACATCTCTGCCACAGTTGATTATGCCACAGCCTTGAAAACTGACATTTAAGAGTCCGTAGTCTGTCAGAGCATAAAAGACTAGCTGCGGCAGAGATGCAAGGGAGGGCAAGCTAACTGCTGAGCACTGCTTGGTAGGTGAATTAAATTGTGACTAGTTCAAGTAAATCACGTGGGACGGGACAGCTCAATACTATTTTGTTCCTCTGCAAAAACTCAACAATTCACCCAGGGGATATTAAATCAAATGGTCAGAACCGTCTACATTAGGCAAAATGTGACCATCAAAGATATATTATATATATAACATTACCACACTGTTATCATGGCCGATTTATGTAAACGTTTGTATGGTCATCACACCCCTCTCATGACTATATATATAGATATGTGTCTGTGTCTTGCCTTTTAAATTAGCATTATCAATCATATTATTATCAAGCGTTATGAAGCATGATGATAGGAATAATAAAACATTAAAGTATATACATAATATTATGGCCAAGGCTTTTGAATTGGCGTCAAAATAGCTGGCCCATCATGTTCCTGCATTAACTTGGAATAAAAACTATAAATATATTCCCAACTTTTCCCTGCCACTTTGCTGGAAGATGATTCTACCATTCTACCACATGCATTATATGTCCTATTTCTTCAAATAAACGAAGATTAGAAATAAAATAAATATTTATGGCTGTTTTCAGACACTGTTGTGAAATGACATTTCCGTTCGTTGCACATTTTGCTTTTGAACATGTGTGCACATTGTTTTTGAACATGTGTGCACAATGTGCTTCAAACGAAAACTGTGCGCCTTTCTAATGAGGGCGAAACAATGCGACAGTGTGAAAATACTGTGTACTTTTCAAAACATTTAAACAGGTTTCTCTATTGCTGTTTGGGTTTTCAAAGAAACATCCCAAAATTGACTTGGGGCTTCAAAAGTACTTTCAAGTAGTCAATACACTGAACTAATTATTGCCAAAACACCAATCTACTTACTTACTTACTGAACTAACTGATGCAGTTCTAAAATGAAGTTGGCATGTCAGTGTTTCTGGATGCCAAATCAGAGTGTTGGCCATAATATATATTATGTATATATATATGTATATCAAGATGACTATAAACACACATTTCCCCAATACCACTTCTCTCCAAACCAGTATCACCACATTGTAAAGTAAGTTTACATTAAGACTAGTACAGTAGTAACAATCTGGGGGGGTTGTCAAGTCTTTGGGGCTTTAATTTCAAGAAGTTTGCATACAAAACATGCACTCTCTGACACTTGCAAATTTCCCATGAATATTGGCAAGGCAGCAAACATTTCAGGGTTAAATCAATAAATATGCATGTAAATATTATATGAGTCAAAAAGCGCGTCCTGGTACAGAAGATTGCCACAACAAAAATCGTCTCATGACATCATGCCGACAAATGTTCAAAAGCGTGAAACGAGAAGTTTTCTCGGGACATTGTGGTTCCATTTACACTTCACACCTGAGAGTGAAACTGAATTTTTGTACTGATGCTATACCCACAATCCTAAACACTGCAATGAGGAAAAGAAAACAAATGTGAAACCGAACAAGGCCCAGAGCGCTCATGCAGAATAAACACACAAGGAAAATTAATTAGCGCTCAAAATACGTAACACAAGTACAACAACAAAGACCTGAGTGGCCTACAGTAACTCTCACCTGGCATGCGAGGCAAGGTATATATATATATAAACTCCACCTGCACCTTAAATAGAGGCTGTATCTCTGGTGGAGTTTATATAATACCTTGTATTTACACTCACGCCAGGTGAGAGTTACCATAGATGACTCAGGTCATTGTTGTTGTACTTGTGTTATGTATTTCAAGTGCTAAGTAACTCCCTTGTGTGTCGATACTGCAATGAGAATAAAATGATATTCCAAGAGTTTCAAGTATACTACAGACATATTGCTGTACAAATTCTCTGCAGTGTAATTTCAATCACTTTAAAGCATTTCTTCTAAAAACATAACAGTAGCCTGTCAGGTTAAAGAAAAACAAATGTGGAACTGGAACTGCATATATATATATATATATATCAAACAAAGGCTTCGTTGTTTTCAATATGACCACCCTCTAAACAGTTTGAATACAAACACATCTATCAATAAAATGTACAGACATGACACATCATACACCCCTGCTAGTGCTACCCCCCCTACCCCCCAAACTCATTTTGTTAACGCTTTACCATGCAAAGAAGACAATATGCTTGGCTAATTCACTAACAGAAAAAAAAGTTAATGCTCTATCACCATGTATTCAGAACAAGAAAATTATATAATCATAATAATGTTTTCTCTTAAATCTTAGGTGTTATTTTTCCAAATTGGAGCATGTAGCCCATTACAAAACAAAGAACCAAAATATAGTAAAAAAACTAATTTGTACGAGCACACATGCTTACACATATGCACAGGCAGTCAGTAGGATAGCTTGAAGATGTGAGATTTCAGCCATGATCTGAAAGAGGTGAGTGTGTTTGATGACCAAACTTTTCAAAGGGGGCTGTACCAGATGTACAGTGCAGCATAAGAAACAGACCAAGCGTACATGTGCATGCACACAGACGGAAGACAAAGAATGGCAGTATCCGAAGAAGTGCGTAGCAGGCAGGGTGGTTTGTAAGCTTTACGGAGTTCAGTCAAGTAGCCACACATGGTTGAGTCTTTGTAGCTGTAGCAGAGAGAAACGAGTCTGTACTGTATTCATGAATCGATGGCAGCCAATGGAGACGGACAGGGGAACAGATGCATTAGTCACACAGTCTGGGTAGGAAGAAGCGAGAGGCCCAGAGTTTCTATCAGAGGATACAATCATGAATTCAGTCTTGTCATCATTAAGTTTGTTCACTGTCATTTAAGTAATATCATCATCTATACAGTTACGCATGGACAGGAGGATATCTGGGATTTGGTGAAGGGGGAAAAAGATTTCTGGAGGTGAGGGTGATCAGCGTACGAGTGGTGAAGGACACAGTGATTTTTAACAACAGTGGAAAGAGAAGCTGTGTAAAGAGTAAAGAGTACACGAACAAGGACTGACCCTTGTGAAACACCAAATGAGATTGGAGCTGGCTCAGCAGTGTAGCAGTGGATGCTGACGGAACGACAGACTCAGAAACTGGCTGGAAAGTGCAGGTCATTAATTGTTCAAACTTTCCTGTGACACTGAAAATGGGTCAAGGCCACTAAAAACCAGAATGAATATATATATTCATGTAACAGGTGCTGCCATTAAGCAAGACTTTCAGATATGATCTCACTTAAAGAGCATCTGACAAAATGTAAACGTGTTTTTTCCCTTTTCTTGCTAAGGCAGAAAATGTGTCAAATATTTCCCTTCAACTTCAAGAACAAAAGCTTCACATAATTCTGTTGACTGGATCCATACCAGTCACAATCACACCTGGGTTGAGTCTGACTGGGTAACTATGTCCCCAAAACATGATTTTCAATTTGATCTGTCCGTAATATGATCAAGGTCACCAAAACTGGGATGACAATGCCAAGAGCAACGGGGATTAACACCATGCATGACCTATTTGTCTACAAGAAATCCAACATGAAGGTTTCTGCAATGCTTGGCTGAACACTTTTAAAAAAAGTGATTGTGATCTTGCTTCCCTCCGTGCCAAAGTCACAAAAAGCATTGTGTGTTTGTGTGTGCGTGCGTGCGTGCGTGTCTGTGCATGATCACGTCTGTGATCATAAGTCTGTAACACTTGAACTTAATCAGATAAGAACTCAGGTTACTGAACTGATTAATATAACGTTCTATGGTTCGAGATACAGAAGTAACTTGCCAGCAAGCTCAAAACCTCAACATGGTTTGTCACCTTGCGCAGCAAAACATGCACATTTTGTCGTGTCTAAATCAAAATAAGCGCTCCTTTTAACCTTCTGTGTGCTCTGACCTTGTTCATCTGCTAGTTTTAGTCTCTGCAAAGGTCAGGGGTTGAACTGCTTCAGTGCATGCAGCAATGTGATGGTCAGAGGAAAGGTGGCAGTTGAGCGTGCGTCTGCACATGTGCATTGTGATATCTTCTGGTACTGGCCATTACAGACATTGTTCAGTGTGACTGTCGTTTTCGCAATAAACAAAAAAATTGTAGGTACAGACAAGGGCATGGAAGTGTATCGAAACAAAACCAATCATTACAGGCTAAATTATTTTTTGTTGGCTACAATCTTTTCCTTATGTAATATAGTCCTTTTTTTGTTCTCACTGGCTGCGAATAAATTTTCCTGTGACTGTCACATAAAGTTCATCCAGCATGACTAGCAAACATTGCCTAAATACTTTCACCTTTAACAATAACATGTGTATTCAACTGTAAACTGTGAGGCTTACAAAATTATACAATAAGCTCCAGTCAGTCTTTGTTAAAAAAAGAGAAGAAAAAAAATCAATTCAGATAATTTTGCAAACAGCATGCAGGATCCAGTACTGACCATTGTGAAAAGACATTATTTCTTTCATGTCCAGTCCTACACAATTACTGTGTAATTTAAAACAATTAGTGAATTATTGCCACTTACATTATAAAGAACTTGACTGCACCTCCATGAATGACCACCAGAGAAAAAAATTATCCAATCACCTCTCCAAAATGCGAGCAAACTCAGAGATCAAGGTAAGACAAACTGTGATAGTTTCAGTGTTAATCAATTTACTTTGCCACTTTTTTTCAGACACTTTTATTTTTGTTAAGTGAAAAGTATGGATTCCTGACAGTCTATGCAGCATATCCTATCATAATTAGTACCTTGTAATCAGTACGTGTATTATGATGAATGAAGTAGGAGATGAAACTGACCTTTCCTTACATAAAATTAATCAAATGTTTTGATGACAAGCCCAAAAGTTAAATATTTTGCTTACTGACCTTTGGTTACCATGCTTTGCATTTTGGTAGCCAGGTCAAAAACAGAAAATGTAGCCAAAACCCTAGAATTTGGTAACCATATAAAAAAATTGTTAAGAGTAACACACACACAGTAACATACAAACACACTGAGACTGGCATTATGACTGTTTTCAAATCATATTGTCCAAACATCATTCCTGTCCGTGCATTCCATGATTCTATTGATTGTGACACCGACAGGACCCTAATTTGTAAACAGCTATTGGTTGACAGTATAATTTTAGTACAGATCTATCTGCCAATCTAGTAATGCTGGTCCCAGTGTGTGTGTGTGTGTGTGTGTGTGTGTGTGTGTGTGTGTGTGAGAGAGAGAGAGAGAGAGAGAGAGAGAGAGAGAGAGAGAGAGAGAGAGGGAGATAAATTTCTAGTATGGCTTGGTAAAAGCCAGCTCTTCCTTTGACATGATGTAAGCCATGCTAAATTTGAACAGGATACCATTTCACACAGCATTTGTGTTCTCATCCTGCCCTAACACAAACCTGGCCTTGATGAATGTTACATCCCCAAGCTTGTCAGGCTCTATACTTTTACTGTCCAATCTGTTTCTGTTTTTGAAATTCTTAGGTCTGGTCATTAACTCTTGACTTTTTGGGTGCCTCCAACAGTTTTTGGCTCTGGACACATCCAGCACTTTGCAAAGCCCAGTATCTCAGGCTTAAATCAGCTACAAGAATTCCCTTTTTAATACTTGGGGGGGAAAACATTCTTCTATGTTCAGGTATTAGGCCTCTCTTGGCCACTGAAAAATCTATCGACTCTTCTCTTGCTCGTTTCGTTTTTGCTTTCGTGACAGACCAAGGAAGAAGACGATGTGCAACACACCTATGTCAAAGTCTGTGTCTTGAAAAGCTGGATCAGAATTCTCACAGGCCAGTACACATGAATGCACTTAGAAATAACAACAACGAAAAGCGCACGATGACACACTTGCTGACTAGTGCAAGTGACCAACATTTCTTTTTTAGTGGCCAAATCTTTCTTTTAGTCACACTGGCATCCCAAATACTTGCCACTTTTAGGGCTGATTACACCAAACAGTATACAGATGAACTGATTTACCAGTGTGTTTGCAACCCCCCCCCAAACCCCTGCCTTTCCAGCATTAAAAATCATTGTACAGTCTTTTTCAGCTCCAGTGCTACACATCCTTGTGGGTTTTTACCACATTACACAATACATAAACATAAACACATTAAAATTTGAGGACCACTTGACAATGACATGATCAAGTGTAATATTCAAAACAAAAAACTGCTCACTTCCCCGGAGGGGCCTTCTGCGGAAGATTGCTCAAGGGCCAAGGCTTCGTCTGCCAAGCTTCTTCCAGCAGGACCAAAAAAGCCTACAGTGAACCTGCCTCTTTTTTTTTCTAAGGCTGTGTCTGCCAGGCTTTTTCCAGCAGGACAAAAAAAAGCCTAGTGAACCTGCCTCTTTTTTTCTTTCTGTTAAATTACAAGTTTGATCACCTGCGAGTCCTGTAAAAGGCAGACTCCAGCACTAGTAGTAGTAGTAGTGGTACTACAGTACAGCAGCAGTAGGCGACTAACCACAGCCCATCCTCAGCTCATCTCCAGCTTGACGCAGCCATGCATCGCCCTCCCTTCCTTGAGCTCCTTCTCGATCGTCCATGTGCCCATCTCGGGGTCAAAGCATTCCACCACACGGCTGGGCTTGGAGTCGATCAAGCCGCCCACGATGTAGATCTTGTCCTGGACCACCACGGCCCCGCTGTGCCTCCGAGCATAGTTTGGGCTGGGCAGGCGGCGAAAGGTCCGCTTGGCAGCATCGAGTGCGATAAACTCTTTGTTGTCCTCCCACATGATGTAGAAGACGCTGTTGATGACCACGATCTGGGCGTACTGGATGACGCGTGGCAGAACAAACTGCTCCCCGGTGGGCTTGATCATGTCGCCGACGATGTGGTAGCTGGTCATGGTGTCCACTTTGGCATCGCCTGCCTGCAGACCGCCCACCTCCACGATGGTGGAGTTGTAGAGAACCAGGCGCGACTGTTTGCGGGGGAACATCGTGCGCCCGGCTGCTGTCCACGTGTTGCTGCTGGAATTGTAGCACTCAATGGTCTCGATGTTCAGCATCTTGTTCAGCTCATACCGCACCCCGCCCACCACGTACAGCCGGTCATCCAGCACGGCCGAGGAATGGTACGCCCGAGGCTTCAACATTGGCTGAACCTCTTTCCACGTCCGCTTGGTGGCGTCAAAGCGCCATGTGTGGGCCACGATGTGACTGTTGAGAATTCCGCCCGTCACGTAGATGAAGTTGTGCAGCACCGTGGCTGAGAACCACGACACAAGTTGTGGAAAGTCTGGCAGGGACAGCCACTTGCCTCTGTGGGGGTCATACATCTCTACCGTCTGGGTCAGGTAGGTGCTGTCCTGAGGAATCCCGCCAATCACCACCACCACCTCCTTGGCCACTGTAGAGGGCCGCGGCAACACCTGCAGCAGACCAAGAAACATTTGACAAGGGAACAGTGCATGTTACCATGTATTATATAATTGTATCAATTACACACTTACTCAAGTTACTGTAGGTGTAAAATTATACTGTGATTTTGTAATATATATGACTTAGTGCCAAAAGGTGCGCAAAAACTGTTCACATGGAAATAGTTATGTGTCTTTATACTCTACAGTAATAAAAAGTTACTGATTTATCATTTTCATCAAGAAACAAACAGCATTGTACATCTTGTTGAAATAGTATTAGTAATGTACGACATACTTCTTACATCATTTGCTGTTTATGTCAAGAAAGCTTAAATTTGAGAAGAAAAAATCATCAAATCTTCCTTGTCACATATTGTTCTATTAAAGAATAACTGTTTATGTTTCAAAATGTGTTGCTTTTTATTCATTTAAAAATGTTCAAGATTGGCTGTATGTTGAACGTTATGCATTGCAACAAACTATGCGTAGCATGCTGTTCTGTGTGACACAGAACAACAACAGTTTACTTGGTAATACTCATGTGGATCACATCTTGTAAGATCAGTTGGGTTTTCACAGTTAACTGCATGATTAGCAGCACAGTGATGTGGGCTTGTTGTAATGTATAATGTTCAACATCTTGTCACAAATCACACTGAAAGTCAAATTTCTCAGGAATGAAGAGCAGCACTGCCTTCTCCCTTCACTGGTGGATGACTTCACATGTGTTCATTCAAAAAATGCATTACTCACTCACATCCTGTCAACTTTATTTTCTAGTACCTCTGTCCTCTTTTCTTGCGCACCTTTTGGCACTAAGTCATATATATATATATATAATACTATTACATTATAGTGTTACAACTTACATGGCTGAAAAAAAGAACAAAAAACATGGCTGAATATAATATTTACACCTGCATGTACCCCAAAAAGAGTTCCCCAACACATGGAATATTAAACCTTAAAATTAAATCACTGAATGATGAATCCTCTGACATATAAATGACATTATTTTTAAAACACTTTATTCAGTTGTTTTTTCAAAAGCATTCCATTTGCTCAGTTGGTCAGAATAGTGTTTGATTCAACTTCAAACTTCGACAGAATTTCACACTGTAGGTAATTTGCAGTCAAGTGCCTACAGATTTTTGGATTTGCCATGAAATCACAAATTCTTTAAAAGTGTTAGGAATTTAAATAAATGTTGATCACGATCATAAAAGAAAAATAATCATACTGGCAGTGCTGTTTTTTCTGTGCCCTCGTGCAATCTGCCAATTTTCCAGCAAATATGGGCTGCCTCGATTCCCAAACAGGGGTGAGCGAGCTAGCTTGACCTAGTGGGAAGGCACTAGGCTGGTAAGCAGCAGGACCTCGGTTTGACTCCACTTCGGCTCTCGTCTCTTTTCAAAAGCTGTGGTCTGTGGATGATGCTGTCTTGTGGCTTTTGTCTAGTTCACAAAACAAGCTCACAATTACTGGAACACTAAAATGGCTCAAGCTCCTCATGGCCCATCTCAATGCCGGAGTTATTCTGGTGGTGTGTTACTGTTAGGTGTAGTTCCCTCTTCCCCTACCTCCTTGGATCTCTGTCCCCCCACCAGTACCTCTCCAGAGAGTCAGACAACTCAGCCTTAAAACAAATTTAACCAACCAAGCATCCCAAACAGTAGCTATGCAACAGCCAAAAATTGCTCTATGCCTCTGACTGAATGAAGTGTATCAAATTAAAGGGCTCTTGAAGCTGAATCCATTGCAGTTTATATTTCACTCAAATCGGATCAATAGTTCGGGAGATATTCCAATTTTAAGTTCTGAAAATCAGCTCAATTTCGGGACAATCCTTTACTATGACAATGAAGGATATGAACTTAATGAAGGCAAAAGGGTGGACCTGTGGAAAGCAGCAATAATAAGGGTTTATGTACATAAAATCTGAATGACTCAAGTCATTGGTATTAAAATTGGTGAATTTATATTTTGGGACATGACGAATCCAAAAATGGTGAGAGAAAAAAAATGCCTCACAATCCAACTTCAAGAGATAATTAGCATACTGTTATGTAATAACTAATTAAGTATGTGAAACAGTGCTGAGTAACACACGAGATGTCCAAATAATTTGTTTCATCTCTTTTCATAAGAAAATAGACTCTGACAACTAACGAACTATTTTATAATAATCAATTTGACAATGACCCAGTCTTGGGATCATTTCTGGGAAACAATTTGGTGCATTTCTGGGCCAAAAATGGCTCAATTACACAAGAGTAGAGAGAGGTCAAGCTACTGCCAGCAAAATTATTTCAGTTGACTGGGGGTGGCGGGGTGGGGGTACAACTACAAGTGCTATTTCAGGGGTACAAGTGCTATTTCAGTACCCGCTAGAAGGCAAAATAACAACAACAACACAAAAAATAAGCACATAAAGTTGACTCTTTGGCAGTTGGAGTTGAGGGAGATGGATACTGAAATAAGAATCAGCAAAGGTTGCCAGCAAACCACAGCCACTCCCAGACTGCCAGTGATGGGGCCACGACCAGCCACTCCAACAACCACAGTGCCCGCTGCTGCCGCTGCCGCACACATTACAGTTTTTGTTCCCTCCCAGAACCATTAAGGAATGGAATGACTCAATGCACTCGGACCATCAGAGGCAACAGCAGCTGACACTTGACAATCAGGAGCCGGGATAGCTTAGTGGTTAGAGCGCCAGACTCATGATCAAAAAGGTCGGGGGTTCAAGAGAATTTTCTTCTCCAGGGTCAACTTTCTGCACTGACTCTTAATTTCAGTATCCTTTTCACCACTGTTACCACAGTAGCGTGTAAAATATCCTTGTTATTCTGCCAAAAGCACAGGTGGCAGGTTACAGCTAAGCACACATACCATATATATATATATATGTATACATATATAATATATGGCTCTTTGCATGAGGTCATGTGACATGGTTGTATGGTGTACACGGAACACACAGATGACAGAGTGAGAGACAGCAGCAGTTTCACATGGCACCAGCCATGTAACAACCAAACAACGCTGTAAGTACACTATTTGGTGGAAATTCAAAATGTGCTATAAAATGCAACAGTCACTCATTGAAACAAGAGCGCAATGAGTCTGCTCGAGAATGAAGAATAGCCCTAAAAGCAATAAAAAATAATCAATAACACTAAGTAACAGCACCTTTGTCCGTTTGTGACAAGGGCCTGCTTAAAACACACCAGCTTTTTTTATGCCGATAAGCCCCACCCCCAAATCACTTCCCCACCCTCTAGCGACAAAACAATCGACCTGATGACTGCAGTCACTCCACAGATGACAGAAGAAGATAGTTGAGTCTGGAAGGTAAAAACAAATTTATTAAAGTAAGAGCCAGCATTTTATTATTAACTCTACTCTGGAGAAGAAAATTGTCCCCATCATTCCCAGGGATTGAACATTTTGATCACGTGTCCAACAGCAATGCTCTAGTCTAAAACTGAGCTATGCCCCTACCCCCCTCAGATAAACCACCGTCTTCACATACCTGATTATCCTGCATGCTCCGTCTGCGCTTTCCCACCTGTCCTTCTATAGCTGCCCTGAGCTGTTGTGCCTGAGTGACCAGTGAGTAGCACTCAGCCGAGGAGGCTACCAGGGGGTCCCGCTCGATCAAACTCAGGCTGTGTATGTCCAGAACTCCAAGTCGCACTTTATCCATCAGTTCTGGCAGGTAATGTCGCCGGTCGTCTACATCAAATTTCACCCACCTCATCACAGCCTCGTACACAATTTCCTCATTTCGAACATCAATAAAATCACTACTGATATAATGCTTTAGCCGTTCTATAGGCAGCTCCAGGAACTCATCATATTCTACCACGCTGGAAAAGTTCTCCAGAATGTATGCATTGGCACTCTGCTGAAGTTTCATACAGTTATGTAAAGTGGCAAAGTTCTCCATCTCTAAGCAGTTTGAAGGATGGAGCTGCCGTCGTAAAAACTCTGCACAGGCCTCCACAATCCTCGGGTACTCAAAATGGTTACCAGCTGCCATCATTTCTTGAGCATTGTCATGTGTAATTTCCAACTGTCCACTATAGGCATAGTCTATTATTCTCTTCAATGTCCAGGCAGACACCTCACTGAATGAAATCCTAACCTCCCTGCTCTCTTTCAAGTCACTGGTAAACATGGCCTGGAAGTAGGCACTGCTGACTGCTAGCACGTTTTTGTGGCAAGGAAATTCTTCTTGCTCCACACACAGTATTGTATCCGTGAACACTGACTCGCTGCGAAAAGCGTTGAGCCTGCTGAGAATTTCTCCTCCATATTCTGGATCATACAGTATGTATCTGCCTTGGTCTGGTGTCATCTCGCTTCCCCGTCGGGCCATTGCAAACTCTGGCTCTGAACTGGTTTAACAGATCTACTTGTTGCTCTGCCAAAGCTAGGCATGGACAAAGCCAAGTTTGCAAGCTGACCTAATATATGATCTCCTCACTGAGTGAGGAATCAGTGTTCTCTGACTGCCAAGTAAATGACGCCCTATTGCAATCTGGGCGTGACAGCTGAAGATTTGTCGCAGTTCATTGAACTTATCCAAACTGAACAGTAATTAATCTTTCTTGAGGAGTTTAGAGTGACCCTTTCTCACCTTGCACAGCAGGTCAACTATGCTGATAATCTCTGCAATTCACCTTAGTACAGCTTGTCTAACGCCATGTAAACAGCCAGAAGTACCGCGAGTTTACACTAACTGGAATGCAAACAAAGCAGCGGAATGAATTCGTCTACACTCGGTCAACAGAATGGTTCTGCTAATAACACGCTGAACGTCCACAAAAATCTATTCCTAGTCAATGTGAATCAACGAACGTCGATAATTTCCTTTTTTCAGGTTGCAGTGAGCATTCCTAGACAACAAAATGCACAGTCATTGTTTGTTACCAACCTAAGGAAGCATAAATTCAACATAAACTGCCCACTTACAATCAAACTGTTGGCTTACGTTTGTGGTTCTTTTCACCTGCGGGCGTACCTCACAACTCGAGAAACTACGTTCCAGGTCCGTCTGTCAGACAACACTCGCCTGCTTTTGGGCGACTTGTATTTAAGTTATGCATTTGTTTGCACTAAAACGCTCGACCGTAGTCAAACAGTACAAAGCGTGCCTGGAATATTCTTTCTCTCTGCTAAAGGCTAGCGAAAAAATGGTGTTCGCTCAGTCAATCTCTGTCGCACGAGTCCACTGTGTTCCGCCATGTTGGGCAGATCAATGGGAAGAGTCATGACGTCATCTATGGCGTAAAAGGGATTCCCTTTCGTTTGTTCAGCGTGTTTTAGAAGTTGCGTGTCCCTTGCAAGCAGCCTGGCAAGGGAGAAGGATCGCAAGCAACAACTCATTTTCAATGTTGACCGATGGGAGTGAATTGTCGATTTCAGTGCGTGGTTAGGTGTTTGCGCTGCCCTAGTTGTCGCGATCTTTTGTTCGTTCGTTCGTCAGTTTAGCCGTAACACCACAGCAGCTAGCCCGTGAGCTAACTCTGACCAGAATTCGTCAAGTACTGGGAAGGGGGACGGGGTGAGGAGGGTAGATCTCAGAACTGAGCAGGCTGAGGTGGCAGCCTAACTCAGTCTACACTGCCGCCCATCCGATCCCACTATCAATGGGGTGATTTCTGCCGCTAGGCAGCGATGAGAGCCACTGATTTCGCGTTTTCACGATGAGCGATGCCGAGGCAAAATCAGTTCTCAAGTTATTAACAGAAGATCGGTGGGGAATCGAACTGACGCCTCACCTGTAGGCCAAACTGGCTCACATGTCGACCTCAGCGGCGGTTAACCAGTTTAATGCCGCCGAGTTCAGTCTCAGTCCTGACAGCAGGCGGAGAACCTGGCAAAAACTGGAGAACAACAACAACAACAACAACAACAAAAAGTAAAGGTAGGCGGACCACTGCATGGCGAGGACCGGCGAGATTCAGGGAGGTGTGCCGAGACTAAGGCGGCGAAAAGTGAAAGAGACGCCGGGAGATTTTCACTACGATACACTAGTCAGTCACTGTCACCACCACTCAATGTGACCTGACTGAGAATGATTTTCTGCATTCAGTTAACATGTGATCTTGATGTTGATGAATTAGGCGGCCTACGTTGGCAACGCCCAACTTGCTCTGGTCGTACCAACGGAAAAACGGTCCGGGAGAGCACTTTAAAAAAAAAAACTTGAGTGAAGAGACAGACTGACGGACAGTCAGTCTCCACTGAAACTGACCGCCGGCGTTTGGACTTTGAGTAAGTCCGCCATGACGGTCCATACCGGCAAACCGCTCAGTAGTATTCACGTGACATACATGTCACTAGTCAGTTTTTATTCCTTTGTTGTTATTCGTGTGTTGTACCTGCCACTGAGTTTTCCTTTGAATACTTGACTAACTTTTGAAGACTGAGACACTTACCCGGTGTCGGCCTCAAGTACGTAACGGCTCCGCGGCCACGGATGGTTCTGCACTTACCAGCGGCCTCAGTAACGGTCCCGCGGCCACGGACGGTTCTGCACTTACCGGCGGCCTCAGTAACGGCTCCTCCGCAGCCACGGGCGGTTCTGCACTTGGCCGGCGGCCTCAGTAACGGCTCCGCAGCCACGGGCGGTTCCACTGCACTTACCGGAGGCTTCAGTAACGGCTCCGCGGCCACGGACGGTTCTGCACTACCGGCGGCCTCAGTAACGGCTCTTCCGCGGCCACGGGCAGTTCTGCACTTACCGGCGGCCTCAGTAACGGCTCTTCCGCGGCCACGGGCGGTTCTGCACTTACCGGCGGCCTCAGTAACGCCTCCGCAGCCACGGGCGGTTCTGCACTTACCGGTGGCTTCAGTCAATAACGGCTCCGCGGCCACGGACGGTTCTGCACTTACCGGCGGCCTCAGTAACGGCTCTTCCGCGGCCACGGGCGGTTCTGCACTTACCGGCGGCCTCAGTAACGCCTCCGCAGCCACGGCCGGTTCTGCACTTACCGGCTGCCTCAGTAACGGCTCCGCGGCCACGGACAGTTCTGCACTTACCGGCGGCCTAACGGCTCCGCGGCCCAAGGTCGGTTCTGCACTTACTGGCGGGCTAACAGGCGGCTAACGCCGGTCGGCCGCGACGCTGCCTCAGTCACTTAGACTCCGAAACGGGTTCAGGGTTTTTCTTCTCAGTTCTTCTTTATGTTTTGTTGTTGTTTTGTCACAATAAATAGCATTCTCAGTTTTAAACCTTTTATGTGTTTGGATCATCCGTATCTGGCTTTACTTCGGTTTCACTTGCGTGATACAGACGGGTTTAAAATAATAAAAAAATTATAAGAAGAAGAAGAAGATGCTAGAAAATTATATATATATATATAAATTACAAAAATCTCGACGAGTAAGGGGAAAAAACGGGGGGGGGGGGGGGGAGGGGAGGGAGGGGCAGTAGGGGATGAGCAGGTATGGTTGGCGCGGGAGGGGGGGGGGGAGGGGGGGGGGGGGCAAAAGGCTACAGGTGTAAAAGTAAGGAATACGATTAAAAACTGCTGCACTTTATTGCATTACAATTTGTTGACTACCCTTCTAGGACTAAATTTAAAGATGGGATTTTAAACCTGATGTCATGATAATATGTATATATATATATATATATATATATATATATATATATATATATATATATATATATATATATATATATAATTTAAAAAATCAAGATTATGTGTCTGTTTGTGAAAGCATGTACATTGATGATATAAAAGCTCAACAAAATAAATAAATAAACTGATAATAATAATGATGAGATGTCATCTCGTCGTCATTTTTTTATTATTATTTTTATGTTTACTGAAAGAGACAGTAAAAATATGCATGAAAAGCACGTCACTTTCATCCTCAATCATCCATATACCTAACGGCTACACCGCTGTCACCACCAGAATAATTTTGCATCAAGATGGGCAGAGTATGAGAGCCGTTTTAATGTTTAATTCAGTGATTGTGATGGCGGGCAAATTAAGTCAGGAGGCACTCATTGAGTGTCCACTGTTAAAGGCCACAACTGTTTATGAAGACTCGGAAAGGATCTCAGACTGAGGCTATATCAGTGAAAAGGCTATGTCAGTGACTGAAAGTCAAGGTGGCCGTCCAAGGTCCCCGTCCCTTACTGAATAGTCCGTACAGTCTCTGTGGACGTAAACTGCGCCAACACTGAACTCGAACTGTCACCGCCGCCACTACTGAGAATGGCTGGCTTCAGTATCACGATAGGTTGCGGTGAGAGCCCAGCTTTTACTGAGTGTTTCAGTCGTTAAATGTGATGGACGGCAAAGCCACAAGACAGTATCCACAGAGAGAGAGAGAGAGAGAGAGAGAGAGAGAGAGAGAGAGAGAGAGAGAGAGAGAGAGAGAGAGAGAGAGAGATTGATTGATTGATTGATTGATCAAACTTTATTTCTCGACGGTTAAGGTATTAGCACAAAGGCCGACTCACATATCTGCCGTTGCTACAGTACTGCTAATAACAGAGAGAGAGAGAGAGAACTCGAACTCGAAAACTATATTTTACAAGGACTGTAGTTTAAGTTCAGTCAAAAACCTGTCTAAGAGAGAGAGAGAGAGAGAGAAACTGAGCGGAATCGAACCGAGGTCCTTCTGCTTACCAGCCTACCGCCTTACCGCTAGGCCAAACCAGCTCATATCGTCAACCTCTTTGGTTAAATATGTTTAACGCCTAGTCACGGCAATGTCTCCGAACTGCTGTCGTTACTGGTGGGCGGGGTGTGGGGGGGGGGAGGGGGCGGAGGGGGGGGGGGGGGGGGGCTGATCCATAGTGAAGGTGGCGGAAAGGGAGACTATACCTATGACGCCACACTGTCACCACTAGAACGACTCCCGCATCATAGTTAAGATGGGCAGCGGTGACAGCCATTTTAATGTTTCATTAATTGTGAGGGACAAAGTCACAAGAGTGACAGTGTCCACAGACCACAATTTTTGAGGAGAGAGGAAAGCCGAAGCGAAATCGAACCAGAGGTCGTTCTGTTTTACCTCAACGCCTAACCGCTAGGCCAAACCGGTTCACAATCGTCGACCTCATTGGTTAAACGTGTTCAACGCCGAGTTGTCTCCGAAGCCGAGGTACTGACGGGGACCAAGATCCCAGGACTGAGGTGGGAGAAGAGGGAGACAACCTAACGCTATACCGTCACCATCAGAACTACTCTGGCATTAACCCCTTCGCTGCCCCAGCCTGCCAAAAATTTCCGGGCTGAAAGATGCATGGACGCGTCTGCAAACTCCATTTTTCCATCTTGTAACACATCTACTTTCAATGCTATGCGCTTTGACGAAAGTCCTTGCACGTGCCAGTGGCGAAAAAGAAAACAAAAAGGCTTAAAGGTTTCAGTCAAATTTCACACTTTCAGTGGGTCGTTTTCACGTGACATCATAGCAGTGAAGGCGGGTTAAGATGGGCAGCGGTGAGCGCCATATTTTTTAGTCTAACGTATTATCAATCGTGAGGGACAAAGTTACAAAACAGTGTCCTCAAACCACGACTTTTCAGCGAAGAGAGAGGAGAGAGGAGCAAGACCGTTAGGCCAAACGCGGGTCACAATCGTCGACCTCATGTCACAAACAGTCGTCGATGGATCCCTCCCCCCCCCCCCCCCCCCCCCCCCCGCATCACCCCCACACCCCTCCTTTTCCAGTCCCCCCACGGCCTCGAACCGACTGAAACCAGCGCTGCCGGGCCGGCGGTTGGTTGTTTGCGGCGTGGGTGCTGCATGGCTTGTTTGGATGAGTGCGCTTGGAAGCTTACGTGATCTCAGTAATTCAAACGGACCTGTATGTCGTGTCATCAATCACTGGATCAGCCAAGACTAGCTGTGACGCTGAGTGAAGGGAATTAGGGGAAGGAGGGGTGGGGTAAAAAAAAGAAAAGAAAAAAGAAGAGGAAACAGGGGCGGATGAGTCCGGGCTTGCTCGGTCGCACGGCGTCGGTTGTGGCGTGTTCAGGTCGAGGACCTGTCGGCTGTGCTTACTCCCCTTGTTTATTGTTGCGGCTATGCCCTTTTCTTTGTCTTTGGAGCATACAGAACGAGCGTGAGACGGCACTGAGCCGCAGTTTCACGTGGCACCAGCCATGTAACAACCACCAAACAGTGCTGTAATTACTTTGATGGATGTTCAAAACGCGCTGTGTAAAGGTATTGCCACTCATTCACAGACAGACTCTGCAAACGACTAGAGGGTTAGACGAAGACACGATCTTTGGGCCGCTGAGAAACCCCAATAATAAAATAAAAAAATGATCACTGGAGCCGGCGGGAACAATTCGGTACCGTTGTGAGCCGGTTTGGCCTAGCGGTAAGGCGTTAGGCTGGAGTAAGCAGGAGGGCCTCGGATCGATTCCGCGGCTTCGGCTCTCCTTTCTGTTCAGAAAGGTTGTCGGGTTTGCGGACACTGTCTTAATATAATAATAATAATCAGAATAGATTATTTCTGGAGCCCCATCTCCGTCGTAAGGGCACAGAGCGCTTACAAAGACATAAGGATGTATATATACTCATTTCATCACACACACACACACACAGGCCCCACCTTCACACACACACAAACGCGCGCGCGAGTGCGCGCGCGCGCACACACACACACACACACAAACACGCGCGCGAGCGCGCGCGCACACACACACACACACTGACACGCACACACTGATACACACACACTGATACACACACACACTAACACACACACACACACACACACACACACACACACACACACACACACACACACACACACACACACTGTGACACACCACACACACTGACACACACACACACATACACACGCACGCACGCACACACAGAGAGAAATACATACATTACTGGTCACGGATGGATTGGTTAAAACAAAAATTCACATTGAAACAAAGTAGCTCACATCGCTGCCCCGTCACTGAGTTTCAGTCATGCAGGAATCATCATTCTGGTCGGTGACAGCTGTGTCAGTAGCGATAGGTATATAATCTCCTTCTTCCCCCACCTTCATACCCCCTCCCCCACCCTTTCATTCTGGTGGTGACAGTGTAGGCCGGCGGTAGGTCAGTATATAATCTCCCTCTTCGGCCCCCACCTTCATACCCCCTCCCCCACCCCTTCATTCTGGTGGTGACAGTGTAGGCCGGCGGTAGGTCAGTATATAATCTCCTTCTTCCCCCACCTTCATACCCCCTCCCCACCCCTTCATTCTGGTGGTGACAGTGTAGGCCGGCGGTAGGTCAGTATATAATCTCCTTCTTCCCCCACCTTCATACCCCCTCCCCCACCCCTTCATTCTGGTGGTGACAGTGTAGGCCGGCGGTAGGTCAGTATATAATCTCCTCTTCCCACCTTCATACCCCCTCCCCCACCCCTTCTTTCTGGTGGTGACAGTGTAGGCTGGCGGTAGGTCAGTATATAATCTCCTCTTCCCCCACCTTCATACCCCCTCCCCACCCCTTCATTCTGGTGGTGACAGTGTAGGCCGGCGGTAGGTCAGTATATAATCTCCTTCTTCCCCCACCTTCATACCCCCTCCTCCACCCCTTCATTCTGGTGGTGACAGTGTAGGCTGGCGGTAGGTCAGTATATAATCTCCCTCTTCCCCCACCTTCATACCCCCTCCCCCACCCCTTCATTCTGGTGGTGACAGTGTAGGCCGGCGGTAGGTCAGTATATAATCTCCCTCTTCCCCACCTCATACCCCCGCCCCCACCCCTTCATTCTGGTGGTGACAGTGTAGGCCGGCGGTAGGTCAGTATATAATCTCCTCTTCCCCCACCTTCATACCCCCTCCCCCACCCTTTCATTCTGGTGGTGACAGTGTAGGCCGGCGGTAGGTCAGTATATAATCTCCCTCTTCGCCCCACCTTCATACCCCCTCCCCCACCCCTTCATTCTGGTGGTGACAGTGTAGGCCGGCGGTAGGTCAGTATATAATCTCCCTCTTCGGCCCCACCTTCATACCCCCTCCCCCACCCCTTCATTCTGGTGGTGACAGTGTAGGCCGGCGGTAGGTCAGTATATAATCTCCCTCTTCCCCCCACCTTCATACCCCCTCCCCCCCCTTCATTCTGGTGGTGACAGTGTAGGCCGGCGGTAGGTCAGTATATAATCTCCCTCTTCCCCCACCTTCATACCCCCGCCCCCACCCCTTCATTCTGGTGGTGACAGTGTAGGCCGGCGGTAGGTCAGTATATAATCTCCCTCTTCCCCCACCTTCATACCCCCGCCCCCACCGGCCCTTCATTCTGGTGGTGACAGTGTAGGCCGGCGGTAGGTCAGTATATAATCTCCTTCTTCCCCCACCTTCATACCCCCGCCCCCACCCCTTCATTCTGGTGGTGACACGTGACAGTGTAGGCCGGCGGTAGGTCAGTATATAATCTCCCTCTTCGGCCCCCACCTTCATACCCCCGCCCCCACCCCTTCATTCTGGTGGTGACAGTGTAGGCCGGCGGTAGGTCAGTAGTCCCTCTTCCCCCACCTTCATACCCCCCCGCCCCCACCCCTTCATTCTGGTGGTGACAGTAAGTAAGTAACTATGGTACTTAACGTCCACAGAAACCATAAGGCTTATTAGGGACGGGGAGAAGGGGGGAAGGGGGTATGGAGGTGGGGGAAGAGGGAGATTATATACCTATCCGCTACACTGTCACCACCAGAATGAGCTGCATTAAGATGGGCAGCGATGAGAGCCCTTTTAATGTTTCGGTAGGAAGTGATGGACAAAGTCACAAGACAGTGTCCACAACTGAACCACAACCTTTTTGAAGAGAACGGAGAGCCGAAGCGGTATCGAACCGCGGAGGTCCTTCCCGGCGCTTCAGTACCAGCCTCAGTTACCGCTAGGCCAAACCGGCTCACCCGGCTGTAACCTAGGCGGGACTGAACCCACCACCACTTGACTAACCGGCAGTGACTGTCAGCGGCATTGGACTGGCTTTGCCGAGAAGGTCAGTAGTGGCCAATCTGGCACTGATGCTTTTCACATGTCACATGCCGGTGCTGCTCACAGCTTCCTGGCCGCGTCAAAAACTTACGCCGTAAGCAGTCAGTTGTGACAATCATGTGTGATGAGGGGAGATCAATTCAATAATGTGCCGATGATTGTAACATCAGATTATGTCAGTGCACATACTTACAGATTATGTGCATAATTATGGTTACTCAGTAATTATGTGTAGGCCTACACTGATGTAATTACTGGCTCTAAAGCCGCTTGGCCGGCGGAACTGATGAGACAATAAACTTCAGCCTGTCACTGAAGTTCTTCAGTCCGGCCAAGCATTGGACTGACACGCCGGAACTAAAACTGACACAGCTCCGCGCCCCCCCCCAAAGTGTCTTAGTTCTCTGTCTCATTTTTCATTGGTTTTCACCGTTTTTCATTGTTTGTCCTTTTTGTAGCTTGACCGACTCAAGAGGATTACCCCGACTGAATAAGTTCGGGGCATGTCAGTCAGTCGTTAGTCGGACCTCAGTCAGTAATACTGAAATAGCCGGTTCGACGCTGGGCTTTCGAAATTTTTAGGTGTTTCAGTGGATCTTGTTCTAGAACGCTAGCTGTCACTCTTGTTTGAAATTTTAGTTTTAATCTCAGTTCTTCTATTTTAATGAGTGCTGAATCCGAACTAGGCTGAACTTTGAACATCCGATGATCGGCCCGCCACTCACTGAGTGACATGCGGCAGTAACCATTGTACGTACTGCGTCGGACATGCGCTGGGTTATACAACCTCCGCTGCTTTGGACACACTGATACTAAACGTTGTATTGATTTTCAGGGGCGACAAAGTCACAAAACAGTGTCCATAAACCACATCTTTTTACGAGAAAGGGCAGCCATAGCGGTCTCGAACGCTAGCAAGTCCACCCATGCGTCCATCTCCTGAGATCACTTTTGACCTAGTGACACCGGCGATGATTTTGACGTCAGCTAATATTTCATTGGTTGGAGCGGGAAATCTCGCGGGAAATTTGATTAGGCTAAACAAAGATGGCGTCCACAGACAAAATGACTCGTGTTGATCCTCCTCCCGATCAGTCTACCCTAAAGCAAAACCCAAAGACTTTTAGGACTGAGTATTTGGTAAGATTAACTAACCAGTAATTTCCGATTTTAGTGTCCTGAATTATTACCACGTTTCATGCGAATTGTTCATGCACTTACTGTTTGGAAAACCACCCACGGTTCAACCGCATGAAGGAACACTTTAATATTTTATACTTTTCATAGCTATCTGTATTTCCTGTTTTATTTGTTTTTTGTTTGTTTTGTTTTTTATTTCCCTAAATTGCGGCCTCACTGTTCAATTCTGAGCCGCACTTGCTATTTGGAACCTTCGCCATTCACTGATTCAGCCCAGCTAAAATTCCCGTGTTTCGGTGACATTGTTCACAGAGTAAAATACTAAAATGGCGGATTCTCGATGAAGATATATAATATATATAAATGTGATAATAATCGATTCATAGGATCCCATTCTCATCATTTTGAAGATTCTGTCACTAGTGGGTTTTGCCACAAAGCGATGTGTGTGTGTGTGTGTGTGTGTGTGTGTGTGTGTGTGTGTGTGTGTGTGTGTGTGTGACTGATTCGAGATAATGGCACTGGACCAGATAAATGTATGACTATTCATGAGTATCCATATCATTGTATGACTCTATGACTGTATGAGTATGACATTCAATGATTCACGAGTAATGTTACTTACATTATGACTGTGGTTACTATAGTGTTGGGAAAATATTGTTTGAGTTACTGATTTAGATGTACATTTAATTCCTAAGCCTAAGGGGGTGGAAAAAAGAAAAGAAAAAAAGGAGTCGAATTTAAAGAGCCTGTGGATTATTTTTATTTTTGTAATACTTTTTAAACTATTAAACTAAAGAGTCACTGTGCCCATCTTGTCTTTTTGCAGCTGGTGAAAGCAATGTTTCATTGTCTGTTGGTCACTTGGACATCAGCAGTGTCATTAATTAATGTTATCAGAATTAAATAACTGATGTTGATTTTATATTCATATTGTGAGCCAGTTTCGTCTAGTAGTACTAGTAGTGGTGAGGTGTTAACTGTTAGGCTAAACTTTCATGTTTATGGACACTGTCTTGTGACTTTGCCCTTCACAATTAATGAAACATTAAAAAATAAGAACGGCTTGAAAAGTTGAATTAAAATACTGATCTTATTCTTAATGCAGCATTAAGAATAAGATTCAGCATTGCTGAAGTCAGAAATTTCAAATGCTGACAGCCATACCACTGTCTGGAAATTGGATTAAAAAAATAAAATATGACACACACCCTGGTAGGAATTGGTAATGGTACTGGTAGCGCTGCTTTTGTGGCTGTACTGTGCTGTTCCCTGGTAAGGTGACCTGAATTTCCACGAAGGGACAAAAAAGTACACACACACACACACAAACAAAATATATATATATATACATGTAGATTATTTTTTTAATGAAAACAAACCTTTTGAGTTGATCATGCCAATGACTTAGTTACTAGTTACTGTTAAAATTAATGAGTTGTAGTTACACATGCTTTTTTTTCTCTCTCTCCCAACAGGACTGCCATGAACGGAAGTCACTGCAGATATTACAGCAGTCGGCTCTCAGTGACAAAGCATTGGTTGGGGTGGGTTTGACACACGTAAGTTTTTTTTTTTATAGTTCTGCTCCCACGAAGGGGTAGCCACAATCATCATTTTGATTTTCTGGGTACTAATCACATGTTGTTATTAATCTGTGTGCCTCTGCACCACCAGTAAGTAAACATGGTGCTTAACGTCCACAGAAACCATGAGGCTTATTAGGGACAGGGAGAAGGGGGGGAAAGGGGTATGGAGATGGGGGAAGAGGGAGATTATATACCTATCGCTATGAGGCTGTCCCCACCGGAATTACTTCTGCATTAAGATGGGCAGCGATGAGAGCCATTTTAATGTTTCATAATTGTGAGGGACAGAGTCACAAGACAGTGTCCACAGACCACAACTTTTGAAGAGAAAGGAGAGCCGAAGCAGATTCGAACCGAGGTCCTTCTGCTTATCAGCCTAACGCCTTACCGCTAGGGCAAACTGGCTCACCGCACCACTAGTAACTGGGCCTTCTCTTAAGCATTGAAAGGCGGACACCAGATTTTTAAGGTGTGTGAAGATCTTAGAGTTGAATTCGTTTGATGTTGAAGTTAATGTAATTTTCTCATGTTTTGGGGTGTGGGACTGGGAGTGTGTGGGGGTGGGTATGAGCACGCACGAGTGAGTGTATGTATGTGTGTGCATGCACGTGGGTGTGTGTGTGTGTGTGTGTGTGTGTGAGAGTGCATGCGTGTGTGTGTACACATCAGTTTTTTATTATTTTTATTACCCCTGACAAATTTAGTTTTTCGTCCTCAGTCTGAGTCAAACAGGAACGGCAAACCCGGCGAGAAGATGAAGATCCGACCGATTCCTGGCCCAGTGAAGATTTTCCAAGACGGCGACGGGACCCAGAAACCGGCAGAAGGGCACAAGCACAAGCGCAAGCCTGCATCCACCGACAGCAAAGCCACCCAGACAGACGACAGCCTTCTGGAGGACCTCATTCATGAACATCTGGAACAGGGAAGCAAGAGAGACCACTCCTTGGTGGAGGCTGAAGAAGATGAGGCTGTGGAGCTGATGGTCAAAGGTGATCAAACAACCAGGATGCTTTCATTAAATGATTAATCTGTTAGTAACACTGAGTCATAATAACGTCTAATAACACATAAATAAAGTCATGTATCCCTTCTTTTTTTAAAATCCTTTTTGTATACACTGTCTGCACTGCTATGAGTATGAATAGATTATTTACAAATTACACACAATCGGGGTAGTCTGTTCATAGGAGGTACATGCTGATTCACTTTTGTACAAAAATGGTTTCAGAACCTGTACCAGAGGGCTACTGGAAGGAAATTGCGGAACAGAGACGCCTGGCGCTTAACGACACATTGGAAGAAAACAAATCGGTAAATATGGATGCTGGCAGTTGGTTAGATAAAAGTATGTTCTGGCGCTTTTTGTTGATGCTTTCTTGTTCTTTTTTTCTTCAGTTGTGATGTGCCAGCTTGGCCTAGACTGTTGCGATCCAAACACCTAAAAAAGGTTAAAAAGAACGTTAGTTATTAGGACAAAACTGCAAATTTTCGGGGTAATCCCCTTGATCAAGCTGCAAAATGACACTTAAACAATCGTTGAATGGTGAAAAACAATGAAAAATGAGATGGAGAACTAAGCCACATCTCATTTTTCATTGTTTTTCACCATTTAACTGTTGTTTAAGCGTGCTAAGCCACATATAATTTTCTGCCGCTTTTCACTGTTTAATTGTTGTTTAAGTGTCGTTTTGTAGCTTGATAAAGTGGATTACCCGGAGAATTTGCATGTGTTTTGTCCTAATAAATCGCGTTGCTTTGAACCTTTTATGTGTTTGGATCTTGTTTTAGAATGCTAGCAGTCATTTTTGTTTTTTCTTTTTTTCTTTTTTCTAGACTGTTGAGGCAGCTTCGGTGTCTTTTTATTCCCCCCCCCCCCCCCCTTTTTTTTTTCCAACATGTTTTATTCACGCAGTGTTGTGTTACTTACAGCAAAAACAACACTACCCATTCCTACCAGTGTCTACAGTATTTTCATGTGTCCAGTGACATGTGGCTGCCAGTGTTTGCAAATTTAATGTGTGCGCAGATGTTGATGCAGGCATTTAAACACTAAAAGAGAGTCTGCCGTTGAAAGCCTACTCTGGGTGAAAAATAACTTGTTGCACCAGAGAATTGAAACCGCATCTGTATTGCACCTGGCTTTTTTGTCTGATATGTGCTTGTATTTATCGCCCCTATGTTACAGCTTTACATGGCTTTTGTCTTCCAGAGTGGATTGCTGACTTATTACCTGGTACCTTCATGTGCATTAAAGTTTGTCTTTGTTTTTTTAAACCAAAGCATCAGCTACCATAAACAAAAAATATATGAAGAAATACCAACTTAAAGTTAAACTAAATAAAACTCTTAACTTGGGAAGAAAGAAGCGCTGAATGATCGTCCTCAAAAAGGATGAGGGAGGGCCGTCATCAGTCGTACAAACATCGGAACCCTTTCAAAGGCAGTGTTGGGGAAACTTCTAAGAGATGGGGTGGTGCGCATATATATGGGCATTTCCGAGCGCAGAGATACCATCTTGACCTGAACTTGGCAAAACGGTCATATTGTCAAGCAATGGCATAGCGGTGTTTTCTGAACTAACTGTTCTTTGTGTTTCACCAGCTTCATGAAGAACTGGACTCCCTCAAGGAGGAGAATGACAAACTATTGGAGCTGGCAAGTCAGGCTGAGTCCCTCTCATCTCTTTTACAGGTTAGTTTAATTTTTTTATTTTGGCTTGAAATTTAAATTAGTTAACGAAGTTGCCCAGGTTTGGGCGCAAGGAATTTAGTTTGAGTGGCATGTTGTTACACGAAAGAACAAAATTGTTGGGTATTGTATGGGCATAAAACATAATGAAAGACTTGTGATCAGTGATCTGGAACTCTCTTCCTCTCTCTGTCAGACCCTCCGAAGGGAGGCCGGGGATGTTTGATGTCACCTCCTGTCTGGAATCTCAGGGCTGTTATTTGATTCCCCTTTCCTATCTCCTCTCTTGTTTTTTCTGCCTAGGCCTCTTGCTCTTTCTGTCTTGTCGTTTTTCTGCTAATGGTCCATTCTCCTGACTTTTTTCCAGAGAACTCTCAAATATTTTTCATTAAGGGTTAGGCTTTTTTGTATGGCTCTTGTTGAGCAGCTAGGAGATGATAGTTGGTCGGTGGTATGTGCAGTTTGCTGCCATATGGCACTTGCATTTGCCATTATGCATTTATGTGACATTTATTTTATTTTATATTGTCTTTCTCTTTTATATTTTTCTTTAACCTGGTATCGATAAATTAGATGGAATGGTCAACGATACCAGCATGTCCTAGTCTTATGTGCTCTTTTAACAGGGGTAATAATACTAATATTGAAGGGGCTAACTCTTCGAGAATGTGTGTCTGATGTTTGTGTATGCATGTTTTATGTTTGTGAAGTGATTGGTTTTGTTGACTGACTTGACAGAAGGTTGTGTGTGAGAAGAGTTTAGAAACGTGTATTTGCTTATGACCTGAGTTTGACTGTCCTGAGGTGACCCTGTGTGGTTGACAGGACATTAAAATCCAATTACTACTACTACTACTCTGTCAGACATGACTTGGCACCCTTTTCTTTTAAGTCAGAACTGAAAACCCACCTCTTTTCTGCAAGCTGATTAAATGGTTTGCTGTTCCTATCATCTCTTCCACCGCATTGTTATAGGAATGCATGCATTTGTAGTGAGTGCATGTGTGGGGGTGGGGAGATACATGCATGTGCACGCCATTGTTGATGCGCATATATATATATATGCTCATGTGTTTGTGTGTTACGCGTGTTGTGTCACGTGTGAGTTTGAAAACTCATCTGTAGGCCTTTGTTAGCACTCTGTGCTCTCACAAAATGGGGCCCCATAAATATTCTGTTATTATTATGAAGGACTGGTTGGTGATGGCAATTTCGATCAGTGCAGATCGTGGTGCTGTAAAAAAAACCCACTTGAACTCGTACCCAAAACATTGACAGGCAGTAGCAGGCAATTCCTTGCAATGATGTTAGTTTGTAGGCTAGTTTTATGGTAAAATGCATCAAGGCTGTTCAGCTAGTGACAGCAGTGCAGAAATTTCAATTTATTAGTCCTACACACACAAATACCCATGAATAATTATTATTGATTGCGTTTATATAGCTCTGTTCTCCACTTTCAAGCAGACTCACTGCACCTGACGTGTTTAGCACATGCTGGGGTTGTTTGACCGTTTCCATAATCCATCAAACTCTGACACAGACTACAGGATCACTGATGTGCGTGTGATATTTTTGCAAGTTAAGAAATCATGCATACGCACATACCCTTGACATGATCTTCAATAATGCTTTGTCTGCAGTCGGTGGTGTCAGATGAGGAAGACGACAGCGGCGCAGTCAGTGAAGAAGAGACTGTTCAGAAGCCCCAAAATCCAGATGATGAGGTAGACCCTGACCCTGCAGATGTCAGCACGGAAGAACCCCCAACACTACAAAGGCCGGAAAAAGATACAAAAGCTTGCAGCAGCGAGACTGAAACCAGCGAAAGCAGTCACACTGAGGATGCTGGTGCTACTCGTGAAGAGGACTCTGCAGAGGATTTGAGAGAGACAGAGAAGGATAAAGAAAAAGGAGACGGAATACTTACGGCGAGTGTGTAAGGATGTGTGTGCGCTCATGAGCTATGAAGAAGGCTTGGTGGATTTGACTGAGAGAAGGATAAAGAAAAAGGAGACGGAATACTTACTGCGAGTGTGTTAAGGATGTGCGTACACTCGTGAAGAAGACTTGGTGGTAGATTTGACTAAGACAGAGGATACAGAAAATGAGACGCAATACTTACTACGAGTGTGTAAGGATGTGTGTACACTCGTGAAGAAGACTTGGTGGTGGATTTGACCTGACAGACTAGGATACAGAAAAATTGAGATGGAATACTTGCAGCGTGTGTGTCTGGACGTGTGTGTACCAAGAGACACCTTGCTGGACCTGAAACTAATTCACAAAAGGTGAGAGCCAGTGTTTCGGAGAAGAATTTGCATTTCTGTGTACTTGTGTCCTCCTGTTAGTGTCTCTTCACTGTCCCAAAAATGTTTCAGGTTGCGAGGGTTTCGCTACCATCTCGTTTTCTTTTTTAGCATTTTTCTTTTTTAATGGGATGTAAACTTGAAAAGTATGGGTACTGTCATTAATGAGTGTTGCTCAGCCGAGTTTGTCGCAGTTTTAATAACATGTTTGTGAAAGAATGAATGAAATAAATCTGTCAATGCATTTTTGAACTTTACTTTGTCAGATTTTATTCCCTATTTTCAAACTGGATTTTGTTTGCTTCCATTCATGTGTATGTCACTTACATGACCACACATGCAGCCAATGATCCATACAGATTTGGGAATTCAGATTATATTTGAAAACAGGCTCGGGTAGTGAAAAATAATATAAATTCCCTGACAAAATAAACTCGGATTCAGTTCCCTGACAAAATGCTGTCAGAGTCAATTCCCTGACAAAATAATATTAGACTGAATTTCCTGACAAAATAATGATGCATTCTGCCATACAGATCTGAACTTCTTTACGGATAGTAGACACATGGCATTTGAGCAATTGCGCGAAAGGGGTTTATTTTGCGCAAAAACAACAACAAAAATCTGTGTATTTGCAACCCCTGTAAATGTGATGTCAGCCACTATCATTAAATATCAGCCATTATATGAAGAAACAAAACACTTCTTCCATCAGAAACAAAAGACCAACACATGCCAACATGTTCATGCTTTTATTCCATCATTCAGTTTTCACCAGTGCAAACTTTATCCATCCAATACACACAGCCCTGCTCACCAGACACAGCTGTCCGTATTGTACTGGCGTTTGCAGCACGGATAACATTTGTTTCTTGAAAATAAATAAAGGACATAATTTTGTATATATATATATATATATATATATATATCCACCCATTCAACCCTCGTAAAACCCACAGTAAGGACAGCTGTGCACACGAAAGTAATCACAACAGTGGTGTCCTAGCGCATTACAAAAACAAGTGCAGTCTACATTACAGAAAACCCTACTCAGTACTGTAATCCAAAGGATTCCTGCAAGGCATCCCCGCATAGTCGCTAAAAGGTATATATATTATATATATATATATATTTAAATGACTAAACCAAGAATGGTCTGTATAATAATGTCAGGCGCTGTTTTACAGCAGGTTTTATAGTTCAGCTCAGTTTAAGACGGGATCTAAGCGCTCGGAAAAGCCCACATGCACTCCACTCCATCCGTCAGAAGCTTCCCCATTGTTCGAGTGGATACACTCCACAGCAGGCAGCTTCAAAGTTGGTGCAGGCACGATCCGCTAAACCTTTATGGTGGGGGACAAAGATAGTTTGGGGAATTTCATGCTGTTGCATGTTCACGTCTGCAACATGTGCAGCAACGGGCTTCACAAAAACGCACAAAAATTGCAACGTTTATTTATTATGACTGCAACGGTGCTTGCACACAAAAACCAGTCTGACCGCTGCAGTCTTTATCTACAGCTTGACAAACTTCTGAGAAAGGGGCCACAGCCAATCAGACTAACACTGAAACTTTCGAAGGCAATGCCGGGGAATCTTCAGTGACCGGGTTTTCCAAGTGCGTAACTACCATCTGGAACTAATCTAGAGCTGCTTGGGTGCATGATCAGGCATACGCATTTGTCAGCGTGTATGTAACATGTTGAAGTGTGTGCATGCACGCATGTGCATGACGTGGAAAGTTGATGCACGTTAACAATGTACTTTGCATGACACTCCTGCATTCATTTCGTGTAATAGTTTTTATCTTTTGCATTCTTTAGGGAACCTGTCTGTTGGGTTCTTTAACTCTGTTGTTTTTATGCATGGAATAATGAATGACTTGACCTGAATTTGAACCCCAACAGTCACAAATCTTATGGCCTGCTGGAAAAAAATATGACTAGGGGATAAGTGGTAAACTTGCAATCATCGAGATTATATATTATATCGTTATACTCTGTGTTCAGAAAGTGGTTCACACACTGCAGTAAATTATTTTAAAAAATCATCTGCAAACTGGACAAGGTGAGAAAGTTGTGCATCTTTCACAGTCATTCAGAAGGGCTTACAGAAAGTCATTGGCTTTATTTGGTGGCTGACCTGTCCCATCAGGAAAGACCTCATTATAAGGGGCGGTGATTTAGAGCAGGATGCATCAAGTCGTCACTGAACGTGACCTACTAAATAGTCTACATATCAGAGCAGGTCTAACGCAACATGAGATTGGGTAATGGATGAGGCGTTCTCACACAACCATGTACACATCTTCAGCATCACAGACAGCGCTGGCGGCAGAAACGTAAAGTACTGCCACGAGTAAGCTAAGTGCCCTGGGTTTGTCGTGTCAACTGTTGGCGTGACAAGCACGGCTCCGAGTGTGTACACCAAGTTTATGGCAGAAGAAAAGTACAGATCAGCTTGTGTACATTTTTTATTCTCACCGGACCGGGATGGTGTGTATCTTTTATTTCAAACTTCTGTGGCAAACAGCACTTGCTATTGGCTGGCACAGACATGCCATCACTAGGGATCGACTCGACAACGCATGACGCAGAGCAGTGATGGTCCAACACAGCAATGGTGTGATGTGGCAGCAGACACATAAAACAACTATATAAAAATAAAAAGGCCTAGTGTTTTGATAGTACTGACACATCAGACTGATGTGTCAATGGTTAGCGTTAGTCATGTGCCATTGGTTAGGGTTAGTCAATCTTTCGGACAACTTACATACCAGACGACCCACACGCTTTCATCAGTTTCTTGGGCTGTTAAAGACATATTTTCCAAGTTGGTCAGTCTTGGTGTTATGTCGGACTGACGTGGCGCTTACCCACCAATTACACCCCTTTCAGTCGTTAATTATGTCCTGAAGTGCAGTTCTGACAACAGACATCTGACGCGGAAGAGTGGCACTCGCACTCCAGTGTACACGATTTCCTTTTGCATTCTAAAGTTCCTGAGTCTGATCACCAACCCGAGTCCAAGAGAGACAACTCGCACATTATTACACATCCAGGATATGTGCATTCGACACACATCTCGTGAAGAGGCAATGGGGGAGCACACCTTGGGAGGATGCAGCTACAAACAGACCTTTTGCACTTTGTATCAAGTCATTAGCATCTCTTGTAACATGTCGTTATAGCACTGGCATACACTTGCAGGTGATTATTTTAACAAAGAAAACATAAAACTGATCCTTTAAGACAGCTTTTCAGTCTGGGGTAATACAGAAGACAAAGGGAGTACCAAATTATGAATGAAACAATGATCAAATATTGGATCATACTGATCACCAAATCCATTGAAATGTGAAGTGATTCTGTGAACAAATGAATTTACCATCTCTCCAGTGAAAAAGATAACACGACCATAAACATGACCGAAATAAAGCTAAACGGTACGGGTACTTATCCGTGACATTCACCATACTCAAAATACTGACTTGAAATGCAACAACAATAAAAAAGGAGCAGTGGACCATACTTACATAACAATGTACCTTACTTGTTGCCCAAAGCCTAAGTTGAGAAGCACAACAGCTGTCTGAATATGTATATATATGTATAAATAGTTTTGTTTTTATGTGAACTGTGGGTGCATTAAACATTCGCATCTGAGCCCACAAAGCATTTCACAGAGAGAGTTTGGGGAAAAGGTCCCACACCAAACACAGTGCAAATCGCAGAACATTGTGGCAGAAGCAAGATCCCATTATTACTCTTTTTTTTCTTGTGCTTCTGTTCTTCCTCATCTTACTTTCATTTATGAAAAGGATCTGCCATGAATAACTCCCTCTAAAATAATTGCTTCCAGTTTTTCATACTGAAAACACTTTTTTTCATAGCACAGTTAAATTCCTAGGGATCAGGCAATATCTCAAAACGTGTTTCATCCAATGCATACAAGAGATCAAAATAAAAAACTCAGATAAATGCCAAACTAATTTTAGGTTGATTTGTATGCTGGGCATGTGACTGAAGAAGGGTTTGTACAGGTCCTGGAATTCTGGGAAAATTCCTTGAGTTTGAAATGAAAAACTCTGGGCCTCGAATGGGTCTTGGAATTGCTAAGCCTACGTAAAGCAATTGAAAAAGTCCTGGAAATTTGAAATATGGGTCTCCAGAATCTTGGTGTGGGTGGATTCAGTCAAGAAATGTTTTAACAAAGCCCTTCCAGCATAATTTGAATATCCACAGGCGAACTGTCTTAGCAACATCTCTCAGTCAGTCCTCTAAAAATAACGGTCCTTTCCTCATGAAGAATGAATTTTAATACACCAAGACTCAGATTTTTTTAATTTAAATTTATTTTCTACATTTGACCAAAAACCAATGGAGAACATTTCAACAAAGTCCCCAGTTTGAAGTTTTTATTTCAACCTCTAGTTCCATTCATTAGACATAACATGCGTTGAGAAGGCTTGCTCCTTTAAATATACCTCTTCTACAAGGCCACCTGTCCTGACAGACCACTACCCTGGTCGTAAATGGGTGGCAGTTCAATGCAGGTACCACTGTGCTTCAAAACAAAGACAACCCAATGCCAATATTGCAGTAGGTAGGTATTTTAAATCAATCAGGAAATATTGAAGATGGTGGGGTGGGGGGTGGGGAAGAAACAGAAAGGCCACTGACTGTGGTACTGTACATTACACAACTGACAGATAATCTGCTTTTTAACATCCAGTGAACAGTGTAGGTTATAACAGGGTGAGGCATTAAAAAAGGATAATATCGATACTCTTAAGAATGTACCAGTGCCAAAAGCAGGGATGTTTCGTAACAATGAAGATACGCCACTACCCGATTTCATAAGCCACATGGTTTTTCATTTGACACAAACAGATTAAGGTGTGAACTCTTCTGTTAGTGGCAACAGAATCACAGCAAAATATTTCCAGTAGCTCACAAATTACATGAAATCGAAGGTAAAGAGAATACGATGCAGTAACCTAACTGCCTTGGAAACGTTTCCAACATAATTATGTACAACAAAGTACAGCACTGAATTGAAGCAAATACGTACTATGAAGAACAGCACTGAATTGAAGCCAACTGCTTGTTCATATGCTTGTTACCCAACTTATAAGCATGCATAATATTCCTTTATAGTCGTAAAATAATATAAATATAATGTCAGTTTGCTTTGATGGTCTTCCTGCTTGGCAGTGAGAGACATGAGTGATTGAAGAACATCTCTCTCTCCAGCTGAAAATACTTGAACTTGAATGACAAGTTTTCAATGACTGTCGATTCAAAAAATTTTTTGTAGACAGCCAGTGAAGTGTATTCTCTTCCTTTGAATGCAACTGCTGGGTATGAACATTTCCCTACAAACAAACTGCAGAAACCCCCATTTCTGACAAGGACACAACAGCACAGTGTATCCTCTTTGCTTGACTGCAGTCATTGGGTGTTGTTCCCATAGAAACGAACTGCAGAAATCCCCATTTTTGACAAGGACTCCACAGCAGAGTGCATTCTCTTTGCTTGAATGCAATCACTGGGTACGAACGTTTCCCTAGAAACCAACTGCAGAAATTCTTGTTACTGACATGGACACAACAACAAAAACGAAATTCTCTTTACTTGAATGCAATCACTGGGTATGAACGTTTCCCCAGAAACCAACTGCAGAAATTCTTGTTACTGACATGGACACAACAACAAAAACTAAATTCTCTTTACTTGAATGCAAATGCTGGTGTGAACATTTCCCTAGAAACCATCTGCAGAAGTCCTTAAGCTTTTTGACAGAGCTTACCTTCGGGTCATCGCGTTTTGCAGAGAAAAAGAATGCAAGTCCACAGGTTAATATTGAACATCAGAAAATCGCACACTCACACACATACACCCCACACGTGATTGGCCAAACAAACTGTTGCGAGAACGATTATTTCAATAAATTCCAGAAATGGCTGATAAACACAAAAACAACACTACCACCCACCGAAAAAATAACAAGATGATACACAAACTTGGAATACAAACAACCTTATATACAAATACATATCACATTTTTCAGATTGTTATATATATATATACATTTTTAACCGTGCCTGGGTGAAAATGGTTGCCATTGCATATGCCTGTACAAGAACAAAAGCACTAACCAATTGTATACATAATCGTATTTGATGGGGAAGATGACATCCATTCATAAACTCTCCCCACAAGCTGATCTCATGCACACTCAGCGGATTGGATTTGACACGCAAAATGATGACAGGGGGACACTGGAACGTGAACCGGTTTGGTTGGGTGGTAAGGCGCTCGGCTGCTACACAGAGAGATCCAGGTTCGAATCTGTCTGCTTCCGTTCCCCTCTCTCTTCAAAAGGTTGTGGAAAACGGACACTGTTTGGTGATGCCACTTACCCTCAAAAAGAATGACAAAAGCAAAATGGCTTTTGCCGCTACACAGCTAAGCATAAAATCAAGGCGGTGGAAGCAGTGTTGTGAAAGGCTCTCCACCATCCCATCTGCTATGCTTTCCGTCACCACCAGTACTTCTACTTCGCACCCCCCCCCCCCCCCCCCCCCCCCCACCTACCCCCTCCAAAAAACAACAACAATTTGGTGTCAAACAAATAACAGTACTTCTACTACATGTACCCCCCCAAAAACAACAACAACACACACACACAAAAACAAACAAAAATCCCACACACATAAACCCCATACACAACAACAAACAAACAAACCAAAAAACACCCAACAACCTTGGAGTCAAACGAACATTTCTATCCTGTTATTAGTAATCAATTTGTTCGCAATGTAAACATGCTGCGCAGGCAGTCTTCACTTACCCTGTGTAGTGGGGGGCAAAACTGAACACTAACATGTGTTCAAACTGCTCTTGCAGTATTTAAATATAAATATATTTTTCTAACATGGGGAGGGGGCGGGTGGGCTGGGTGCGGTGGGGAGGCCAAGAACCAAAATCATTTAAGGCCTTCCGTAATATTTTTAGCCGTAGCCATAGAAATAAGCTTCTGCTTTAAAAAACAAGCTTTGGATCCCACTATGCAACTTGACTGAAATGAAGATTGAGGAAAGATGCCTATAATATCAGCAACATCTTATTCTCATATCACTCCACCCCTCTTCGCCCTGATATAACCGTAACAACTGACTGGGCATAAAACACCAAGCTACTAACTTACTCCACCCCTCTTCGCCCTGATATAACCGTAACGACTGACTGGGCATAAAACACCAAGTACTAACTTACTCCACCCCTCTTCACCCTGATTGATATAACTGTAATGGTTGACTGGGCATAAAACACCAAGCTCCTAACTTACTCCACCCCTCTTCGCCCTGATATAACTGTAATGGTTGACTGGGCATAAAACAACAAGCTCCTAACTTACTCCACCCCTCTTCGCCCTGATATAACTGTAATGGTTGACTGGGCATAAAAACAAGCTCCTAACTTACTCCACCCCTCTTCGCCCTGATATAACTGTAATGGTTGACTGGGCATAAAAAAAAAGCTCCTAACTTACTCCACCCCTCTTCGCCCTGATATAACGTAATGGTTGACTGGGCATAAAAAAAGAAGCTCCTAACTTACTCCACCCCTCTTCGCCCTGATACAACCGTAACAACTGACTGGGCATAAAACACCAAGCTACTAACTTACTCCACCCCTCTTTGCCCTGATATAACCGTAACGACCGACTGGGCATAAAACACCAAGCTACTAACTTACTCCACCCCTCTTTGCCCTGATATAACCGTAATGGTTGACTGGGCATAAAACACAAAGCTACTAACTTACTCCACCACTCTCTCTCCCTCATAACCGCGTGACTGGGCATAAAACACAAGCTACTAACTTACTCCACCACTCTCTCTCCCTCATCGTCCTACATTGCCAAAACATTTGCTTAGTTTTCTGTCAGCAGGCTGACTGACCACCCCCCCCCAGCCAAAAAGAGGACAGGGAATAATTTGTTGAAACTTACCCCATGATTCTTGTGTACAAAGAAAAAGCCCCACAGGTATTTAAGTCTTTGTTGGTGTGAATGGCTCAGGCATATATCCCCATGTTCATCTCGGTTAGTTCTGACAGCACTGTTCCTTCATTTGTCCAGCGATTTTCTCACCACTTCATTTGTCCAGCAATTTTCTCACCAAGTCAATTAATTCTGTGACCAAGATGTTTGCATTTAAAAAAACTTTAAAAAAAACTGAATCCCACGTGTGTCTGACAATGAAGAAAAGGAAACAAAATCAATAACAAGATTGCAGTGTCGGAACTTTCACAACAAGCACGAATGTTGATGACCGACTCAAGACATGTCAACTGGAGACGTTATGTTCAGAATGGGGGTACAGCTAATTCCCCCACACCACCACAGAACTGGAAGGAATGTAATTGAGTTAAAGTCACACTCTCTAACTCACACCCCTCGGTCACTTAAAAAAGCACAGCCTTCACCCTCCCCCCCCCCTCTGACCCTGACCTTGCAACTGACGTCTTGTGACCCTCTGATTGACAGCTGAGCTCTAGCCAGTCAAGCACCCAGGTACAGACACGCCTCCTTAGACAACCTCCTGGCTGTCCAAGTACCACATAATGTAAAGTAAAGCATGTGCCTGTGCCATTTTCAAAAACAACGATTGGGAGTCTTGGGTCTGAGCAGTTCAAAGTGCGAGCTTGAACACACGTCATGTTGTTTACTCTGCGCAGCTATCAGGCTGAAAGCGAGAGGTCAATTACAGACGCACACACATATCGTTCAGCATAGGTAGAATGTGGACCCCCACACTAGTGCACACACACACACACAGTCTCTCTCTCTCACACTCACACCCAGCTTGTCTGGCCGCCTGCCCGCCTGCGTCTCTCTCCGCTCAGCACGGCCAACGATGAATGTGACAGACACCACGAGCAACAAGACCGCCAGACCTCTCTGTTTCTGACCCAGCCTCTCTGTGAAACGCACAGTGCAAATAATTGCAGACAGTATCACATCCGGCAGCACCCTGTTGCACGCAGCAACAGCATCATCCAAAAGCGGAAGGCCCCACTATGTTCTGGCGGTGATGCCAAAGGAAGGTCCCACTCTGGAGAAGAACTTCTTCAGTATGGCACGCACTTCCTGCTTCAGGTCAAACAGGATGGTCTCGCACAGCAGGGGGTAGTACATCGATGCATGGACCCGGAACTGTCAACACACAAGCAATCAAATAAAACAGAAATAACAAAATGATCACATAAGATGATGAAGAACCCTCAGGGGTCGCGTTGCCTTTTAGAGATTTGCGTCAACCAACGCGAAACATTACATAGTTTGCGTCAATGGCACGAAAAATGCGTACAGGGATAACCTAAAATAACGCACATACAAAGCCAAAATGATGGAGCAACATGATCGTAGCTCACGGGCTATAAAGTGAGCAGACGGAAATAATAAAAAGAAGGTCTATTTGTACATGAAAAATGGAAACGTTTAGCAAATTTGCCGTTTACAAAAAGTTTGCATAGATCGGAACATCGTACGTGGCACCATTTTCAGAGGATGAACTGCAGCAGAGACAATGTCGGCAAACCCAGTTCTCGTCTCATGCAGAATTTGCAGTCCTGGCTGCCGCCATTTTCTCTCACTCGTATTCCGGTGTCGACGTCTGTTTTGTTTTGGGTTTCGTAGTCTTCTACCTTTGAGTAAATTCTGATAATATTATACACTGACAAACTAGGCATGCTGGGTTGTTCCAAATTCCATGTCTGGGATCGTTTCCTCTGTCGACTAACCAGAAAATATTACTGATCAGTTTGGCAAAATACGTGATTTCTGGCCAGTCTGATACGGGGACCGATCTTCTTCCAGATCTATACAGGTTTGGATTCGATTTCAAATTAATCATTTTCGTTTTTCGGAAAAGTATGCAAATTTTATTCACAGACAGGGCACTGCTGACTATAAGGCGCATGGATCAGATTTTAGGGGGGGAAGTATCACCGTCGCCTTATCTACACCAAAAATTACAGTAGCCTATGAGTTTATTTCATCTAGATTCCACCCTTCATTGACTGGATTTGCACGGCTGACATGACACTGAGTTTGCGGGTAGATCTAGTGCTGAGTGATGCGGCGGACACCTGTGAGCCACAACTTGTTTAATCGGTGTTGTCATTTTGCGTACGGTGACGCAGCGATGTGGCTAAATTGTGTATGGCACTCAAAAAAAGCAATATTTACGCAAAATTTAGCAATAAGCGCGACCCCTGACCATGCATGTTTTTTTGTTTTTTTCTTCTTCTTTTTTTACATGCCAGTAAAAGTTGTGGTTCGTGGACACTTGTGACCATGCCCTTCCCTCCTCCACTCCCTCCCCTCCCAGGGTGGGGGGGGGGGGGGGGGGGGAGGGGGGGAGTGCGGCCCCTCCAAAAGAAGTGAAATATCAAGATAGTTCACACAACTACCCAGCTCCAGCTTTTATTTTACCGGATAAGCATATATACCGGAAACAAAATCAGCAAACGGTCAGACTGTTATTTTGTTTGAGCGGTTCTATAGAAACTACAACAAAAAGCCTGACACAGTGACTCGTGAGGCGAGTGCATGTGTGCAAGCGTGTGTATGTGTGCGCATGCACGTGAGCGCGTGTGTGCTTGTGTGGTGTTTGTGTGATTTAGATGGGGACGGGAGCTGGGTGTTAGCTAGCACAGCTACGGATGTAGTAGTATGGACGGCCATGTATCTGACCGGTTACAGTGATATTCTGACCGGTTTCTGTGAACCACTTTCACCACCTTATGGACATCACACCGGTTTGAAGAAATGCCCAGCTCGATCACTGTCAAAGCCACCTACCCTCTCCTCCGACATCTTGAGCATGCGTGTGATGATGAGGAGCAGAAGACTGCACCATGCCTCGCGGTGACTGTCCGACTGCAACGACAGGAAGTACTCCAGGGCTTCCCGGCACACACTGTCACACAACAAAAACACATTTGTCAGCACACATATACACCCACACATGCACGCAGGTGCACGCACGCACGCACGCACGCACGCACACACACACACACACGGCACTGCATGACGCACTCACACACAACCCAGCCGGCACACACGCACACACACACACAACAAACACATGTTATCTGCACGAGACACACAACCACAGGTCACCACACACTGTCACACAACAACATCAAAAAACATTACAGCACACTCACACACACACACACACACGCGCACGCGCAGCGCGACACACACACACATACACACACAGAGGAAAAGAACAGCAGGCAAACACAATAAAACTAGCTCACATTACGCTGAGGAAACTCTTCAGATGAGACTATAAAGCGAGCTCCCTGGTGCGTACCCATCCAAAAAGATCACATATCCTCATTAAAGATCCTGTGATCCATGTCAGAGTTCAGTGGATTATGGAAACAGCAAAATAACCTGGTATGCACTAAAAGTGTCCGAGTCTTCATAATGTTCAAATTGGACACTGCACAAATGAAGAAGAAACTAGATTAAACCAGTTAATACTATGCTGAGGAAACTATGTGAACAAGCTAACATAATTCTGAGAAAAACTATGAAACCAAACTATGCTAAGGAAACCAAACAAAACAGCCAACACAATGCTGAGGAAACTCTATAAAACCAGCTAACACTACGCTGAGGAAACTAAAAATGGCAGCTGACACAATGCTGAGGAAACTAAAAATGGCAGCTGACACAATGCTGAGGAAACTAAAAATGGCAGCTGACACAATGCTGAGGAAACTAAAAATGGCAGCTGACACAATGCTGAGGAAACTAAAAATGGCAGCTGACACAATGCTGAGGAAACAAAAAATGGCAGCTGACACAATGCTGAGGAAACTAAAAATGGCAGCTGACACAATGCTGAGGAAACTAAAAATGGCAGCTGACACAATGCTGAGGAAACTAAAAATGGCAGCTGACACAATGCTGAGGAAACTAAAAATGGCAGCTGACACAATGCTGAGGAAACTAAAAATGGCAGCTGACACAATGCTGAGGAAACTAAAAATGGCAGCTGACACAATGCTGAGGAAACTAAAAATGGCAGCTGACACAATGCTGAGGAAACTAAAAATGGCAGCTGACACAAGCTGAGGAAACTAAAAATGGCAGCTGACACAATGCTGAGGAAACTAAAAATGGCAGCTGACACAATGCTGGGGAAACTAAAAATGGCAGCTGACACAATGCTGGGGAAACTAAAAATGGCAGCTGACACTAAGCTGAGGAAACTAAAAATGACAGCTGACACAATGCTGAGGAAACTCTATAAAATGAGCTAACACTATGCAGAGGAAATTAGACAAAACCAGTGAACAAGATGCTGTGGAAACTAAAAATGACAGCTGACACTATGCTGAGGAAATTCTATAAAACCAGCCAACACTACGCAGAAGAAACTAAACAAAACAGCCAACATTATGCTGAGGAAATTAGAAACAACAGCTGACACTATGCTGAGCAAACTAAAACTGACAGCTGACGCTATGCTGAGCAAAGTATAAAACATGCTAACACTATGCAGAGGAAATTAGACAAAACCAGTGAACAAGATGCTGAGGAAACTAAAAATGACAGCTGAGGAAACTCTACAAAACCATCTAACACTATGCCGTGGAAACATGTTAACACAATGCTGAGGAAACTCTATAAAACATGCTAACACAATGCTGAGGAAACTAAAAATGACAGCTGCCACTATGCTGAGGAAACTCTACAAAACCATCTAACACTATGCCGAGGAAACATGCTAACACAATGCTGAGGAAACTATAAAACACGCTAACACTATGCAGAGAAAACCAGACAAAACCAGCTAACATTATGCTACGGAAACTCTATAAAACCAGCTGACACTTACGCTCAAGAAACAAAACAAAGGCCCACTTTGCAAACTGTCTACGGTTATTTTGTTTCTTAACCCCTTTACTGCCACGATGTCACTTGAAAACGACCAACAAGAGCGAAATCTGAAGCCCTCAAACCTTTTTGTCTTCTGTTTGGCACTGGCATGTGTAAGAATGCATAGCATTGAAAACGCATAGCATATAGAACCGGAAAACAGACACTTTGCAGGCGCATCCGTGCATCATTTAGCCCGAAAATTTTACAGGCTGGGGCAGTGAAGGGGTTCAACTAAAAATAAATTCAAATTCAAAAACTTTAATCATCCCACAAGGGGCAATTTTTAATTCAAATTCAAAAACTTTAATCATCCCACAAATAGGTCCATGGAAGCCTGGTGTCATGTGGTGTGGTCAACAGGACCATGCCAATGACCAGCTGTCGTGATGAACTGATTAGCCAGTCAGATGCACCATGTCATCAGCTTCACCTGCTGTATTCAGTGACTCCACAAAATAAGACTTGTGAACTACCTTCACAGAAAAACGGTCCTGGCGAGGTTGCCACAGGCACTTCTCAAAGTGACTTTGCACCATAATAAGAACACCCTTAATGTATGGAAAGTGGACATTTTTTAACAAAAACACCTTGAATTGAGTTTAAAACTCAGAAAATGAAAACCACGCACACACACACACACCACTGCTTACCCATCCCCTGAAGCCACAAAGCAGCCGCATGAATGGACGGATGCACCACAAACACGTTGCAACATACGTGCGGGGAAACGGCTGCATACATAAAATCTCACCCACTTCTGAGCAAGACGCAGCAAACAGAAGTACTTACTCCAGCAGCTTGCCCTCCACCTGTGGCCAGTCGTCCCGGCGACTCTCGTCGTTGTACATTCGGAACAAGATGCGGAACATGCATGCCAGGCTCTGCGTCTCTTGCTTCAGCAGGTTCGGCTTGGCCTTGCCCTTGAAGCCTGCCACAAAGCCTGATCACATCAGCAATGGTGGTACCACAGCGGAAACAGGGACGAAAGCCCCCCCCCCCCCCCTTCCCACCCACCCCCCAAAAAATAAACTCAACAAAAAACCACTCCACCCCTCCAGAAGCTGTTTTGAACTTTTTCCTTATGTTTTGAACTTTTTCCTTATGTTTTCAGTTTTTTTAATACGCTAAGGCCACTTGGGGGGGGGGGGGGGGGGGCAGGCCAGAGGGGAGGTTTGTCTTGTTTTTTTATTTTGCAGATTAAGATCCAAACATGTAAAAGGTTAAAAAGAACGCTTATTTAATACGACACTACACAATGTGCGAATTTTCGGGTAAGCCTCTCTCCTGGGGTGACCCTGTGTGGTTGACAGGACATTAAACTCCAGTTACTAACTAACTCGGGTAAGCCTCGTTTTTTCAAGCAACAAAACAGTTAAACGACAGTTAAAAGGTGAAACGTGAAAGTGTGCACAGGCTACTTATCCGCTTTCAGTTGGGGTGTGTTGGTTTGCATCTCAAGTTTTGGAACTATATTTTTGTCAGCTCACCAGAAACAAATCTATACGCATCTGATACGTCCCATCTGATACAGTGTGGAAGGCTGAATCAAAGACCAGTCTGGAGAAGTGAGCTAAGAACCGTTCTCCGCACACGTTCAACCTTGCTTGGTCGAAATGCAGCTCACGGGCTGGTCGGAAATATTTCAGGGCAAGTATTCCAGGATGCTCTTTGCAAAAATGTTTCCGGGATAGTCTTGTGTTCAGTTTTTTCTCTCATTGGGCATGAAATATCACTGGAACTGGCATATTACAGAGCTGGCATCTCCAAAATGTCGCTCTCCTTGTCAGACATATTTACTTGTATTGAAATGCTATTGTCACATCAAGAAATCAACATGACAAAATGCTGTGCCCCCAAAGAAATAGGACACTGAATTTTTTGATTTTTTTAAAATGGACAACGGGCATGGATTATGACAGACTTTAAAGGAAGCCTACACACGTGTCCACAATGCAAAGTGAAGTTTAGGACTATGGAATAAACAAAAAAACAGCCCCCCTTCCCCCTATTTCAGATTTGCAAAATGATTGAACAGCTGGCAAACTGGATGCCAAGGCTATAATAAAACAATGGGCATTGATCTCACACCAGAAAGTATCACTGCATATTAATAATAATAATGACTCTTATATAGCGCTATACCCCGTAAACATTTACAAGCTCGCGACGCTGTACATTATCAACATCAAAATCCGCTTGACAATCAAAAAAGTACAAGTACTATAAAAGCATACGTCAATATCAAATTGACAAAAAAGAAAAAAACAGTGAAGAAGAAGCAAATTCGTACTTCGAAATTAAAGCATATTGATACAACAAACATAAATTGCGGATGGTCCCCCTACCACCCTCCCCCCAAAAAACACACACAAACAAAACAAAACAGGAGCACAAAAACAAACTATTTTTGATTGGCTATTCACCACCACCACCACCCCCCGAACCCCCCTCCCAGCCCCTTCCTCCAAAAAAGCCAGATAATCAACAGAGACCGACCAGCCTTCCAGAGGATGTTGCGCTGCTCGTGGTTGGAGTTGAACTGCTTGGCGAAGCGGTGGGACTCCAGCAGACAGTCGGTGTACATCAGCAGCTGGGAGGAGCTCAGGAACTGGTACATGCCTTGGTCCTCCTGCTGCGCATCGTGGCTCGGGTCCAACAGGTGAGATTCATCCACGCTGCCCTGGTGACGAGAATACAAAGTCAGCCTTTACAGAATTCAACCACACTTGCCCCTGTGGCTAGAACAGCAGAAACCAAAGGCTGTCCCTGTGAGATTGACCCACGCTGCCCTGGTGACGAGAATACAAAGTCAGCCTTTACGGAATTCAACCACACTTGCCCCTGTGGCTAGAACAGCAGAAACCAAAGGCTGTCCCTGTGAGATTGACCCACGCTGCCCTGGTGACGAGAACACGCAGTCAGCCTTTACGAAATTCAACCACGTTTGCCCCTGTGGCTAGAACAGCAGAAACCAAAGGCTGTCCCTGTGAGATTGACCCACGCTGCTCTGGAGACGAGAATACACAGTCAGCCTTTATGAAATTCAACAACGCTTGCCCCTGTGGCTAGAATAGCAGAAACCAAAGGCTGTCCCTGTGAGATTGACCCATGCTGCCCTGGTGACGAGAACACACAGTCAGCCTTTACGGAATTCAACCACGCTTGCCCTTGAGGCTAGAATAGCAGAAACCAAAGGCTGTCCCTGTGAGATTGACCCACGCTGCCCTGGTGACGAGAACACACAGTCAGCCTTTACGGAATTCAACCACGCTTGCCCCTGTGGCTAGAATAGCAGAAACCAAAGGCTGTCCCTGTGAGATTGACCCATGCTGCCCTGGTTGCAATTAGGGCAGCCTCTATGAGGTTAATCCACGCTGCCCTGGTCTTGATTTGGGCAGCCTTTACAAGATTAAACCATGCTGCTCTGATAATGATTAGGGCAGCCTCTATGAGATTAATTCTTGCTGCCCTGGTCATGACTAGGGCAGTCTCTATAAAATTCACCCACACTGCCTTGGTAATGACAGCCGTCCCTAATAAGCCGTATGGTTTCTGTGGACGTTAAGCACCATGTTTACTTACTTGGTAATGATAAAACAAAGGCAGTCTCTGAGATTCACCTATGCTGCCCCGGTCATGATTAGGGCAGTCTCTATGAGATTCTACCTCCCTGCCCTGGTCATGATTAGGGCAGTCTCTATGAGATTCATGCACACTGCCCAGGTAACGATAAAACAAAGGCAGTCTCTATGAGATTTCACCTCACTGCCCTGGTCATGATTAGGGCAGTCTCTATGAGATTTCCCCACACTGCCCTGGTCATGATAAGGGCAGTCTATGAGATCTACCTACACTGCCCTGGTCATGATTAGGGCAGTCTCTATGATATTTTACCTCACTGCCCTGGTCATGATTAGGGCAGTCTCTACGAGATTTTACCTCACTGCCCTGGTCATGATTAGGGCAGTCTCTATGAGATTTTACCTCACTGCCCTGGTCATGATTAAGGCAGTCCCTATGGTATTTCACCTCACTGCCCTGGTCATGATTAGGGCAGTTTCTATGAGATTCACCCACAATGCCCTGGTCACGAATAGGGCAGTCTCTATGCCTCTCCCTTCCCCACAGATAAATAAAAGGAAAGGAAAAAAGCTGATGGAGGCTTTCACAAAATGCCACGCTTGCAGAATGAGGTGGGAAGATGGGGGAAGAATGGAGGAGGGGGTGGGGGGGGGGGGGTGGGGGGTGGGGGGGAGACAGTGGTTGTGGGGGCAGTGCTGTTGGGGTAGTCAAGGAAGCGGGCAAGAGGTTACGAACCTGCGCCACGGCCAGATTCTCTGCATCCTCCTTTCTGCTTGTGGCGGGGAAGAAGACGATGTTGTCAATGGTCTGGATGAGCTCCAGCTGCACCACACAGCGAATCAGCAGCCCCTGGAACAACTGCTGGTCCGAGGCCTGGATTTCTGAAACAAGGCAAAAACAAGACCCTGCAGTTAAAGGAACTGAACTTCTCAAAAATGCCTTTAGTCCGAGAAGTAAACTCGTCACAAAAATGTAAAGAAAAGGTGCATTTTGTATTCTAATTGTGATAATCATCATTCATCAAAAGAAACTTGGTTTCAAATGAAAGCAGACCTTTTTGTGTAAAACAGCAGGCAACCCTGGTACAACTTAAAAATGAGACCCCACAGTTAAATGAACTGAACTTCTCAAAAAACATCTTTAGTCTGAGAAGTAAACTCATAACAAAACATAAAAAGGTGTGTCTTTAGTCCATCAAAGAAGTAAACTTGTAACAAAAACATTAAAAAGTGCATATTTAGTCCACTGAAGAAATAAACTCGTAACAAAAACATACACAAAAAAAGATGCATTTTGTACTCTGGTCACACTAATCATTATTCATGAAAAGAAACTTGGTTTCAAATGAAAGTAGACCCTGTTGTGTAAAACACCAGGCAGCCCTGGTACAACGCAAAAATGAGACGCCTCAGTTAAACTTAAAGGCACTTCACTTCACAAAAAACATCTTTAGTTTGTCAAAGAAGTAAACTCATACCAAAAAATGGATAGAAAACACGCATTTTGTACTTGAGTTGTGCTAAGCATCATTTATAAAAAGAAATTCAGTTTCAAATGAAAGCAGACCTTTCTGTGTAAAACACCAGGCAACCCATAAATATTGGTTGCAATCACAAGCAAGTCTTTGTGTATACTATATAGCACACCAATACTATGTATAGCTGTCCAAGAACAGCAGCATAAAGTTAAAACACCAAATAAGCATGCAAGCCATTTTTAAAGTGATTTTTCCTACGGTGTGATCACTGAATGTATCACAGAAATGCACATCTTTTCACCAACAAGCAGCAGCAGGGGCTAGCTCAGTGGTTGGAGCGCTGGACTCATGATTAAAAGGTCGTGGGTTCGAGTCCCGGCAGATGTGGTGGGACAATTTGTTTCTCCAGGTTCAACTTTCTGTGCTGACTCATTTCGCTATCTGTTCTACCCCTGTGTTACTGCAGTAGCATGTAAAAGATCCCCAGCATTCTGCTAAGAGTGAAGGTGGCAAGTTTACAGCTAAGCACGCATGCACCCAACGTATGTGGCTTTGCATGAAGTGATGAGCCATGCCGCACAGCTGTATGGTGTGCACAGAACATGCCGAGACAGCAGCAGTTTCACGTGGCACCAGATGTAGCAACCAAACAGTGCTGTATGTACTCCACTTCAGTGACTATTCAATTTTTTTTTATATAAAAAGCTACCATCACTCACATAGAATCACATGCAACGGAAGTGCAGTGAGGCTGCTTGAGAACGGAGAATAGCGTTACATAAAGGCAATCATCCAAACAAGCAAGCAAACACTAAATATGCTCATCACTCAACCAATGATGCAGCCATGCTGATGTAAAAATAAACTGAAACACTGATCACAGTCTGCCGTCAGACTTTAAGTGGCGGAGCAACAGAGGAGGATGAAGACTGAAAAGGCTCTCACTTGGTCTGGGAATTTTGTGATCTCTGGACTCCTGGGACACAGTGCTCCCCACGCTGTGCACACTGTCTGCTCTCTGCCGCTGAGACATGTCCATCGGCTACAAACACACATGGAACTGATTATGCACAACAGGTCGCAAAATAAATGCTGAAGGGTGATATTCATCAGCTGATGGCTGAACAAACACTCACAGCACAGGCTCAATGTTTTAAGTGGGATTGCCGGGCTCAAAGAAAGCTTCATGCCCGTCAAAAAAGTTGCCTTGCATCAAGGTGAACTCAATGTTGCCACCACAAGCAGAAAACAATGATTATAAGCAATTCCACAGAAAGCCAAATGGCAGGATCTACACTGCACACACAAATATATGCATACACACAAACTTACTCACAAACACACACACATATACACACAAGTACAAGCTTGCTCACTCACACACACTTACACACAACAATTTACTCACACGCACAAGCGTACACACACACAAGCTTACGCACACACATGTTTATAAAACAAACACACATGAACAAGCGTACTCACACACACACACAAACTTACATAAACATACACTATCTTCCTCATGTACACACACACACACTTACTCACAGACACACAAATTTACTCACACAAAAAACACAACTTACTCACACATATACACATGCATGCACGCACACACAAACTCACACAAACTTAAACACACAGACAAACTTACACACACACACACACACACAAACTTAAACACACACAATTACACCCACACACACACAAACTTAAACACACACACTATCACAAGGGCAGGGAAAGGGTTGATTAAAGCTGTACCTGTCCGTCGGGTGGCATGTCAGTGGGCGAGAGGGGCTCAGCTTCCAAGGCCCCCTCGGGTTTCCAGGAGAGGAGGTCGTGCGGAATGGTGGACTTGAAGATGTCCAGCATGCAGGCGCAGGTGTTGTCCCACACCTGGGAGGAGAACTTGGCGCCATTGGAGATGACCAGGTTCTCCAGGCAGTTGGTGCCAGACCTCGCCAGCTGCTCATTGTCTGTGGACCAGAGGTTGAGGGGGTAGGGGGGGGTCATGGGGGTGGGGCGGGAGGGGCGTCAGTTATCATGAACAGCAGCGAGGCAGCGGTCTCTTGATTCAGAGAGTACAGCATTATCAAAGAGATGCGGAAAAGGGAGAAGATGTAAGAACGTATGACACTTCATCTGGCAGCTGTGCAGAGGGCACACATTTCTGTTTAAACTCAGTCCTTTACCACCACTCTTCAGCTACTGCCTCATTCAAGGGTCTGCAAACTTTTTCACTCCATTATCCACAAATCTTCAAGACCATTAAAAAAATCCCCCCCCCCCCCCTCAAAAAGAGACCATAAAAAAATATATAAAAAATTCAAAGACTAAATTTGACAGACTTTCAAACAGAACAAGGCCTAAAAAGTGTGCAGAATCCACAAAGAAAGGCAGCTGAGACTCACTCAAAAGATTTCGGTCAGGTAGGTGATTCAGGTCTTTGTTGTGGTGTTCATGTGATGTCTTTCTTAACTCCCCTTGTATGTCAATTTGATAGATTACTACCCTTTAACTTACCCCTTCATGTCAGACATGCACAACCTTCACTTGGCAGTTCAGATGCCAAAGTATTTGGTGTTTCAAAGGCAGGTAAGTATCGCTTGAAAAATTCAGGTCAGGTAGGCAATTCAGGTATTTGTTGTTGTGTTCGTGTGATATCTTTTTTAACTCCCCTTTTTGTCAGTTCAACAGATTATTACCCTTTCCCCCCCCCCCCCCCCCCCACTCCGGTGTGATACATGCACACCCTCCACAGTTCAGATGCCAAAGTATTAATGCATCGTGCATAAAATTTGTATCCGCCACCAAAGTGTGAAGCCATCTGGCCAGTTATTCTCAAAAGTCAAAATGCACATCCTTTTCAAGACAGCCGAATTATTTATTTTTCACAGACTTTCAGGAATCTTTCAAAGACATTCAAAGACCACAGGCACCCTCTTATGACTACTGCCCACCTTGTTGCACACACCACTTGAGCATCTGGTAGAGGTCATCCAGCAGCAGGGGGTTCAGCATTTCGTAGTACTGGGTGAACACGTCGATGATGGCGTACAGTGCATGGTTGCACGTGGTCGTCATCCATTCCGCTTTCTGCCACACAGGCAAACAACAACACCACAGTTAGCGACAAAACAATTGAATAAAACAACACCTGAGGGAGTTAATTAGCGCTTGAAAGACGTCACACAAACACAAACAACAAAGATCTGATTTCGTAGTACTGGGTGAACACGTCGATGGTGGCGTACAGTGCATGGTTGCACGTGGTCGTCATTCATTCTGCTTTCTGTCACACAGGCAACAACAGCGTTGCAGTCAGTGTCAAAACAACTGAATAAAAAAAACCACAAGGGAGTTAATTAGCGCTTGAAAGACGTCACACAAACACAACAACAAAGATCTGATTTCGTAGTACTGGGTGAACACGTCGATGGTGGCGTACAGTGCATGGTTGCACGTGGTCGTCATCCATTCTGCTTTCTGTCACACAGGCAACAACAGCGTTGCAGTCAGTGTCAAAACAACTGAATAAAACAACACACGAGGGAGTTAATTAGCGCTTGAAAGACGTCACACAAACACAACAGCAATGACCTGAGACGCCTGCGGTAACTCTCACCTGGCATGCGAGTCAATACAAAGTACATAAACTCCACCAGAGGTACATCCTCAAAGGTAACACAAGTACAACAACAAAGACCTGAGTCCCCTACAGCAACTTTCACCTGGCATGCGAGTCAATACAAGGTACATAAATTCCACCAGAGGTACATGATAATTGAATAAAAAATTCAAATTTAAAAGGTTATTCCTGAGAAAATTTCCAGACAATAAAATAACACAGTAACATTCATCTCCATGCTATGCCCGTGTCAGCTCACCTGTGAAGATTTGCATACTGACACAGACATAAAAAATAAAAATAAAAACTTACTTGTGATCACTTTACTAAGGGTATGGTTATCATTGTGATACGGAACAGCTTAACTCTGTTACTGCTGCGGTTACCCAGAGAAAGCTACTAACTTTCTCATCAAAAAAAGTCCACATGGGAGCAATGAAATGTATGCAAAAATGTACCAGCAGAGGAAACAGAGTACACACAAATTTTTCAAGTGTGGGAAACAAAGTATACACAAAATGTCCCTACTGGGGAAATACAGTATACACAAAATTTCCCACCAGGGAAAATACAGAATACACACAATTTCCCTGACAGGGAAAATGATAAAATCTACACAAATTGACAAAACGTCCCACAAGGGAAAAGAAAGTATTCACCAAATTTACCAGCTGGCAATGAAGTATACACAAATTCCTGCTAGGGAAAATAGAGCATCCACAAACTTTCCCTGCTGGGGAAATGAAATATACACAAAAGTATAGACAAAATTTCCCACCAGGCAAACAGAGTGTACACAAAATTTCCCACCTGCGAAAATAACAAACACACACAATTTTCCTGCCGGACAAATAAAGCACACACAAACCTTCACAGCCGCAGAAATAAAGTATGCAAACTACCAAAAACAACAACCCAAAACCCCACAATATGCCAAACTCAAGAACAGCATCTCATCATGAAATTCCGCTGCATGTGTTCGGTGCAAAACTGACCTCGTTAAGCTGCTCCGGCAGCTTCATGTTGTCAAAGATCCTGAAGATGATGCGGAAGAGGTCCCTCCACCAGTGGGGCTGGAATGACTCGCCGTAAGTCTTCATGATTTCAAACATCACCGTCAGGCCCCTGGAACACGGGTCGGAGGAACGGTTCAAATAATATCACGTGTCCTAGTTCTACACCTACGTCTTCATGATTTCAAACATCACCGTCAGGCCCCTGGAACACAGGCTGGAGAAGCGGTTCAAATAATTTTAAGTGTCCTAGTTCTACATCTTTCATTTTTCACCGTTTAACTGTGAGTGTTAAGTGTTGTTTTGCAGCTTGACAACGGGGGTTTCTGGTACCTCAAATATCTTTATATTGTGTTTTGTCCTAATAAATTGCGTTCTTTGGCACTTTTTTCTGTTAGATCTTGAAATGTCTTGTTACTGGTCCAATGATGCCTTGGCTTGGGTGTGTCCCAACACACTGACACCAGCAAGTACACCAAAGGGACAATAAAAACGTTATGTGCTGATAGTTATTATGAATTCGATTGAATGAGCTGGCATTCCTGGAGCACAACAGATCTAGACAGAATTAAAAACAATCTCTGACCCTTTACAGTGATGGTTTTTGCTTCACATTAATGTAGGCTGCACTTATACAGACTCAGGTGCGTTTTTTTCTAAAGCACAGCAAGGGTTTAAAATATAAAATAAAACCAATTTAATGATTATACGCCTGAATTGTGTTTTTTAGTTATTGTTTTTTATGTGTCACAAACAGTTGAGATAATGGAGAAAAGGGTATATATCAGGGCAAGGAGAAAAGGGAGGCTTCGTTGAGTTAACGAAGTCCACAAGAGACTGACCGAGTCCGGACATCCAGTTTACACCTGTTGATGACACAGGACAGCTCGAAGAGCACAGGGAACCAGCCTTTCACCCACACGCGGTCCTCCTCAGGAACGTTGAGATCTTCCCCAGCATGCTCGCGGAACATCTGTTGTTACACACATACAAAAAACAACAACTGTGGAGTAATTAAACTGGCCAAAACATGAACTATAATTATCCTGATGATGGTGATGGTTTGTAGGGTGTGGATATGTACATGCTGGCTCAGCATGCTCACCACACTTGCAACCCTCCCCCCCCCCCATGCCTCAACAGGTCAAAATAGCTGGTGCACAGTTCTCCCCCCTCCGCCCCCCCTCCCCTGCCCCCCAACTGGTCAAAATAGCTGGTGCACAGTTCCCCCCCCCCCCCCCCCTGGTCAAAATACTTGGTGCACAGTGCCCCAGCCCCCCTTCCCCCCCATTCCAAATTGGTCAAAATACCTGGTGCACAGTGCAGCCCCACCACCTAGTCTGGTCAAAATACCTGGTGCACAGTGCACCCCCCAGTCTGGTCAAAATATCTGGTGCACAGTGCACCCCCCAATTTGGTCAAAATACCTGGTGCACAGTGCACCCCCCAGTTTGGTCAAAATACCTGGTGCACAGTGCACCCCCCAGTTTGGTCAAAATACCTGGTGCACAGTGCACCCCCCAGTTTGGTCAAAATACCTGATGCACAGTGCACCCCCCAGTTTGGTCAAAATACTTGAGGTGCAGTGGACACCCCAGTTTAGTCAAAATATCTGGTGCACAGCGCACCCCTCAGATTGGTCAAAATACCTGGTGCACAGTGGACACCCCCCCCCCCCCCCCCCCCCCCCCCCCCAGTCTGGTCAAAATATGGTGCACAGTGCAACCCCACCCCCCAATTGGCCAAAATACCTGGTGCACAGTGCACCCCCCCCCCCCCCCTATTGGCCAAAATACCTGGTGCAGTGCACACACACACACACTTGGCCAAAATACCCGGTGCACAGCCCACCCCCCCCCCCCCCCCCCCAGTTGGCCAAAATACCTGGTGCACAGCACCCCCACTTGGTCAAAATACCTGGTGCACAGCACCCCACACCCCCAATTGGCCAAAATACCTGGTGCACAGCACCCCCACTTGGTCAAAATATCTGGTGCACACACCCCCACACCCCCAATTGCTCAAAATACCTGGTGCAGTACACCTCCCCCCATTGGCCAAAATACTGGGTGCACAGTGCAACCCCTCCCCCATGATTAAAATGCCTGGCACACAGTGCACCCCCCCCCCCCCCCTCCCCTCCAATTGGTCAAAATACCTGGTGCAGTGCACCTCCCCCAATTGGTCAAAATACCTGGCACACTGTTCAAACAAATTCCCACCCCTAACAGACTGTATGTAGTCTCTGTGGACGTTAAGCCCCGACAGCCAGCCACCATCAAACAAATCCAATTACTGCTCCTTCCACACATCCAGCAAGGGTTCCGCTTGACAATCTTAAAGATGATCATGAAAACCAGCTGCAATTACAACAACGAAAAAAAGGTCTCTGCACAAACCCAAACTCAAGAGTCAGGGAAGCAAGTACAAATTTCAGTGGTCCCTTTCTCATCCCAAACCCACCCTGAAATATCAGTGGACTGCCTGTTTGTGTGATAACGAATCACGCCACTGACCAGAACTGATGTCAATAATTTTTTGACGCTTCCTGACACTAATTTAAGTTTTTCTGCTTGCGCTCAGATAGCCACAACACGGTCACTCACGTGAGGTTTTTCTGCCACATATTTGGCACAGTTGCGGATGAGACGGATGGCCTCCATGCTGGTGTCTGGGAACGCAGCGTTGCAGGCGAACTCCGACAAGCACTTCACAGCGTCTTGGAATGAATCGATGATGGAGGCGAAGTGTTTTTCAAACACACTCACTGCAACAATCCCACAACACAGGCACACTGAGCTGTACAGCTTCGGCAGGACAGGTACATACGCTTAAACTGAAATACACTTGACTGTAAATGTTACTGCTCTCTCCTCCCCCTAGTCTTTGAGGACTGAAACAAGACCCTGTTGAAATTTTGTACAAGCAACAATCCCACAACACACACGCACACTGAGCTGTACAGCTTCGGCAGGTCAGGTACATATGCTTAAACTGAAATACACTTTATGTTATCACGACTGCTGTTGAGTTTCCCTCTCTCCTCCCCATAGTCTTTAAGGGCTGAAACAAGGCCATGTTGAAATTCTGTGCGTGCAACAATCCCACAATACGGGCATGCTGAGTTGTCCAGCTTTGTAAGGACAGATATATATTTGTAAACTGAAATACACTTTGTTGTGATTATTATTGCTGTTGGGTGTCCCTCCCTCCTCCCCGTGTCTTCAAGGGCTGAAACAAGGCCCTGTTGAAATTTTGTGCGTGCAACAATCCCACAATACGGGCATGCTGAGTTGTCCAGCTTTGTAAGGACAGATATATATTTGTAAACTGAAATACACTTTGTTGTGATTATTATTGCTGTTGGGTTTCCCTCCCTCCTCCCCGTGTCTTCAAGGGCTGAAACAAGGCCCTGTTGAAATTTTGTGCGTGCAACAATCCCACAATATGGGCATGCTGAGTTGTCCAGCTTTGTAAGGACAGATATATATTTGTAAACTGAAATACACTTTGTTGTGATTATTATTGCTGTTGGGTTTCCCTCTCTCCTCCCCGTGTCTTCATGGACTGACACCAGACCCTGCTGAAATTTTGTGCGTGCAACAATCCCACAATACAGGCATGCTGAGTTGTACAGCTTTGGCAGGGCAGGTACATATTCTTAAACTGAAATACACTTTGTTGTCATTATCATTGCTGTTGGGTTTCCCTCTCTCCTCCCCGTGTCTTCGAGGACTGATACCAGACCCTGTTGAAATTTTGTGCATGCAACTTTAGCCTTGAAAACAACACCCTGCCATTTTGTGATCACGCTCTGGCAACTGTTTGAGTAAATGAAACTGAGGAGGATGCTGATGGCCGCAGACTTGGTGAACGCTCAGCATCCATGTACAAGCCACGCTCACAGCACTGTGATGTTGTCAAAGTGAGACAGCAACAAGGAAAAGACTAGAGGATGTGGGTAATTTGGTGTGTTACGCCCAGTCAACCGTTACAGTTATGTCAGGGCGATTGACTAGAGGAGATAAAAGAAAAGAAGATGAAAAAAGTAAAACAAGAGGAGAAGGCCCATCATGGCACTGATTCAGCACGCAGGTGAGAACAGGTGAGGTTTCAGGAGCTTGCAAAAGGCCACTGATGAAGTACATCCTCTCACAGTCTGCAGGAGTTTAAAGGAAGGCACTGAACCGAAGAAGTATCACGGACGCTACTGACTGGAATGGAATATGAAATACACGTACAGCAGTTTTTCCTTGATTTCTGGTCCTGCTTGTTAACTGGACACAAAAACACCATAGCTCAACCAAAAGCAGATAAGAGGCTTAGCTCTCCATCTCATTTTTCATTGTTTTTCATCGCTTAACTGTTGTGTAAGTGTCGTTTTGTAAGCTTCATAAAGGGGATTACCCCCAAAATTCATATGTTGTGTTTTGTCCCTATAAGTACTGTTCTTTTGAGCCTTCTATGTGTTTGGATCTTGTTTTAGAACGCTAGCAGTCATTCTTGTTTCAGATTCCTGTTTGTTAACGTCTGAAAGTAGCAAAAACACAACTGAGCGCTGCCGTTCTGGGCCCAGAAGTCTGTGTCAGCAGCGTCATAAACAAGGCTGGCATGTGTGGCAAAAACGCCACAAACCAACTTGCTCTACATGTGTATAGAATATCACATTTAGGTTAATATGTATCATGTGAGCGCTCAGGGCGTTGATGAGCGCATGATAAATGTACATTATTATTATTATTTCTGATCTTCATTTGCAGAGAGCAAACCAACCGGGCAGCGCACTAAAGTCGTAAAAGAGCTCAAATTTGAAGCAGAAATGTACTTCTTGTATAAAAATGTTCATAAAATAACCAAATGAAGCAAGCACAGTTTCACGAACCAACCAAATGAAGCACAGCAGAGTTTCTACATTCTCAGGACAATTTCTGTCTTCGGTTAGGTTTCCCTTTAAAATGAACCCAGGCACATCATTATTCATCTGCCAATATGCTCCTCCCTGAATGCAACTCTCTTCCTTCAGTTAAAATCACAAGAGTTAATTCCTCCCCCCCCCTCCCCCCAACCCTTGAAAGAACAGCACAAAATATGACAAAAAATCAAGTAAGGTGGGATGTTTTCTATCTTTCAATCCAAATTTGCATTTATAACTTTTACATGTAATAATAATAATAACAACAGATAACTTTTGTATAGCACTATTCTCTGGTATACACAAACTCACTGTGCTTTACAACATTCTCCAACATTTTCTAAGTTTCACAAACATAATACATATAACTACGACAACTAACAATGTATAATATACACCCACCAAAAAAGATACATGTGCCATATGAGAAGCAGCAATATATAAAGAAAAAGAATCATATTACTACCTACCCTTAATTCCATCCCTCCCACTGAGTCCCCACCCCGCCCCCAACTGACACACACACACACACACACACACACACACACACACACACACACACCACACACACACACACGCACACACACACACACACATGAATATGAAACAGGTAGCGGTTAGCATGTACAAATCAATCAGAAGGCTTGGCGGAAGAGATACATTTTTAGGTTAGCTTTGAAAGCTGGGAGAGAGGGAGAGGCTCTCAGGTCGGCCAGCAGCGAGTTCCAGACAGTCGGAGCGATGTAACCAAAAGAGCGTTCACCGAAGGTTTTCAAGTTTGTTTTTGAATTTTGAGCAGTCTTTCTGTCGAAGAACGAGGGAGCGTGATGGTTGATATGTGCAGAAGGAAGAAGACAGGTATGGCGGAAGAGTGCCGTCGAAGTGACGGAAAGCGAGCATGTACTGAATGCGGTATTTTACTGGGAGCCAGTGGAGTTCTTTCAAAAGCGGTGTGACATGCTCACGCTTCAATTTTTTGAAGATGATCCGTGCGCCGTTGTTCTGGATCTTTTGTATGCACGCGATTTTTTCATCGGCTACACCTGCGAAAGTAGCATTGCAGTAGTCCAATCTTGATGTGATCACAGATGCAACAAGCTTTTCTGTGGAACTTTTCTGTAGTCTGATGCTTAATGAAGTTAATCAAACCATGTGTGGGATGGAACTTTCAACTAAAAAAAACTGAACATTTTTGCAGGTGGTCCACTTTTTAATCCAAACTTGCATGCAATTTTGCAGGTGGTCTTATTTTTTATTGAAATATTTTGCAGGTTGTCCACTTTTCAATCCAAACTTGCATACAATTTTGCAGGTTATCTTCTTTGCTTTTCCATCCAAACTCTTAAAACAAATTGTCACGGGTCTGATTTTCACATCCAAACTCACATATGATCTTGCCAGTCGTCTGAAACGCCAGCTCCACAATGCCTTCGTCGTGATCAGAGGCAGCCAGATGGAAGACGGAGAAAATGTTCTTCCACCCAGACTTAATGCTGGCTGCCTGTGAGTTCACCATCTGCGCCACGCACCGCACCACCATATCACGGATTGTAGGAGATCTGCAAAGAAAAATGAAGATTTGAAATTAAAGAGTTCACTGCCTGTGCCCCACACATTGCACCACCTTATCACAGATTATAGGAGACATGGCAAGGAAAAAAAAAAATGAAAGGAAAAAAATTCATCACCTGCACATCACATCAGTTGGAGAATGATGGAAAACAGTACCTCCGGACAAGACAACAAGAGATGGAACAACATAGCTGTCAACCCCTTTTGGGAGTAAACCTTAGTCCAAAGTTTGTGAACCTGTATTTCCCTTATGCAGGCTGGGGTCTTTTGTTTTTTTCACTGGTGGCAGCGGCATTTTGAATTCCAACCGGCTCGTGTGGCAGTGGAAGGAAGAAGCAATGTTATGCTAAATACATATATGTGTGACTTCAAATCTCACTTCTGACGAGATTTCTTACCCTATAGCACTGGTGTGCATTTGGCGATGGTGTGTGTCGGCTGCTTGTTCAACAGTTTTTCAACCTTTTTGCTCAGTTTAAAACAACAACAACAAAATCTCGTGAAAATTGCTTTTCCTGTATCCATTTTCCAATATGGCCGTATCTCATGAAAAAAATGCATTTTATACCAGTAAACTGTATGGGTTGACAGGTATAGAACAATATTTTTTTTTTTTTTTTTTAATGAGACTTTATCATCTGTGAGACACATTAGAGAAATCAGAAACAGAAAATGTGAGCTCACTGTCTGCAGGTCTAAGGTCTCTCATCCTCAACATCCACAGAGCGCTGCCAGTACACCACTTGCGTGGATATGAATAATACGCGCTATAAAAGGATACAGTCACTCTTTCAGAATCACATGCCAACGTGTGCGGTGAGCCTGCTCGAGAGCAGAGAACAGCGCTATATAAAAGCCGTGAATAATAATAATCATAATAATCACCCAACTACAGACTGTGGGAGAAATGGACCGAAAAACAGACTGACAAATGTCACAGAAACTTAAAATATACATTTGAAACAAAAAGTACTGAAATTAAAACAACACGGAAGAAACACAATCTTAGCGCACGCCCCTCCTCCTGCCCCCCTCCCCTCCCCTCGCCCCAGTTAATTATGCATACCTGTTTCTTTTCATGATGTGTTCAAACGGCCGCAGGAAGTCTTTCTGGAAACGGAATTTGGCAAACTCGCCCTTCTCTATGAACTTCATGGACAGCTGACGCAGGGAATCCACAGCGAAAAACGCCACGTCCTCCATGGGACTGCACCCCACCTGCGCAAGCACGATGAACAGGTTGAGAAGCAGCACATTAACGCCAGACCACACTGGCATGAAACAGTCTGAAAACCTCCCTCGATCATTTCTATCTGGCCCAGATACTAAAATTCGTCGGCTTTCCCACATGCTCTCAAAAAGTCTTTAAAGGAGAACTCTGTCCAGTTTTGTTTTACATGGTTCAACCGGATATAAAGAGTGTAAGTAAGTAATTTTGGTTTTTAATGCCCAGTCAACTCTACAAGTCATGTGATCGTGATGAGGACGGACATTTTGTAGAGTGCTCCCAGTATCCATGGGGAGAGCCATGCTTGTGGCACACACTGGAGCACTCTCTTTGCCAAGTGATAAACAAGAGCATGCGCGCATGCACGCATGCACGCACACACACACAATACAGCCATACACACACATGCTTCACACACACACACACATACATGTGCACAACCACATGCATGCACACTCACACATACACACCCAGGCATTCATATACCACACACACACATACATACCCAGGCATTCATACACACACACACACACACACACACACACACACACACACCACACACACACACACATGCTTCACACAAACATGCACACACCACACATACACACACTCACACCCAAGCATGCACACGCACACACACACACGCACACACACACACAGAAAGACAGAGGGCTGGATGACGCTACAATCACTGATTTGAAAACAGGCGAGCCTCGAGCCGTTTGCTAAAACGCTGAGGAAGACGACATTCTCTCTACACCCTGGCGCACAGCTGCAGAATGCCCACACCACGACAAAGAACGGCATGCAGCACAGAGAGGGTTCATCCACGCGCACGGCAGCTAGCGACCTGTTCAGGGTGGTCTGGCGCACAGCTGCAGAATGCCTACACCACGACAAAGAACGGCATGCAGCACAGAGAGGGTTCATCCACGCGCACGGCAGCTAGCGGCCTGCTCAGGGTGGTCTGGCGCACAGCTGCCCTGCTCACCTTGTTGAAGTGGTCGCCGATGTGTTGCCAGATGCGCGACCACTGCAGACGGATGCGGCCCATGTTGTAGTAGGAGATCTCTACAATCTTCTGCAGACTGAACATGCGAGGGTGGCTGGAGTTCGCCAGCTCGTCTAACGAGACCTGGCACAGCGCTTTGGTGAATTCCACTGAAAAAAAGCAAACCAGGCACGGGCTCTTTGTAGTTGCACGAGAGTTGAGATGCGGCACCGACTGCTTTTCCTTCCCTCTTTGTACTTGCCCATGCAGACAGTTTTTTCTTTTTTCTGATTGTATGTATAGTCTTTTTCCTGCCCATGCAGACAGTTCTTTCTTTTTCTGGTTGTATGTAGTCTTTTTGCAATGAAAAAAACAAAAAAACAAAAAACCCAATCCTTTTAATGTAAAGGGTGTTACAGGTCCGTTAATGTAAAGGGTGTCACAGGTCTGTTAATGTAAAGGGTGTCACAGGTCTGTTTATATAAAGGGTTATGGGTCTGTTAATGTAAAGGGTGTCACAGGTCTCTGAATGTAATGGGTTACAGTTCTGTGAATGTAAAGGGTGTCACAGGTCTATGAATGTAAAGGATTACGGGTCTGTTAACGTAAAGTGTGTCACAGGTCTAATTATTGTAAATGGTCACAGGATTGTTAATGCAGAGGGTGTCATGAGCCTGTAAATGCTAAAGGGTGTCATGGGTCTGTTAAAGGGTGTCACAGGTCTCTTAGTGTAAAGGGCGTCATGGGTACGGCCATGTTACACTATTTTGCACATGGGATTATTCCACACTTAATGGGACAGGTTACTGAAAAGGCAAGTAATATCGGCAACAGTGCCACAATGCTACAACAGCGCTGACTTGCCATTATGAGTCTTGAAACAGCGTTTTCTTTTGGGGGGGGGGGGGGGTTAAGGGATAGGGACGTAGGGTCTTAATTTGTCTTTCTGTCTTTGCTGTTGCTACCATCTTTTGCTACAGGTGGAGTTTTGGCAGGGTCTTAAGTTGTCTTCGCTGTTGTTACTCTCTTTTCCTATCGGACGGCAAATGTGTTCTGCACACAAACTCTAACAGGAGGGGTTTCAACACGGTCTTAAGTTGTCTTCGCTGTTGTTACTCGCTTTTCCTACAGGACGGCAAATGCTTTCTGCACACAAACTCACCGATGGCATCTCCATCTAGTCGCACGGATCCAGTGAAGATTCGATCGACAGCAACCACGACGCTCTGCGAGCTGGTCTCCCCTACGGTCTCGTGGAAGTTGGCCAGTCGCTGTCGGTCCATACCACTCAGCCCACCGCGTGCTATCACTGAGACAGGAAAAAGATGGTCTGGTCATGGCACACACTTTTTGGGGGTCTGGTTATATCACATATATTGGGGTTATTTGGTCTGGTCATGTCATACATTTTTTAATCGTCTGGTCATGTCACATGCTTTTTTTGTCTGGTGTCACGCACATTTTTTGTTATTGGTCTGGTCATGTCACACATTTGTTTGTTTTTCTGTCTGGTCATGTCACATAGTTTTTTTGTTTGGTTGTGTCACACTTGTTTTAGGTTGGTCATGTCATACATGTTTTTTTTGGTGGTCATGTCACTTTTTTGTTTTGTGGTCATGTGACATGTATTTTTGTCTTCTTTTTTTTGTCTGGTCATATCCATTTTTATTTTTTTTGGTGAACTTCAGAAAAGAAGTGCTGGAACATTTTAAGTCATTTCACCCCATTTGCAAGCCAGTGATTGTGGTAGACATTTTTCAAACTGGTGCGACACCTACAAGTGTCAAAAGTGGTTGATGGAAATTGGTCAGACAATCACTGTAACCGGTTAGATACACAGCCATCTGTACTACTCCTACAGCTCTTCTACCAAGCACCCTGCTCTCTTCCCTGTCTACAAACCACACCCCCACACACACACCACATACATACACACACACATACCCCCCCCCCCCATTACATACACGCACACAAACCACATATATGCACCCCCCCCCCACCCCACCCCCACAGTAAAGGTTTAAAAAGAGACCCAGCCAGGACACAAACCCAAACCACCCCCCCCCCCCGTCCCCCCCCCGCTCTCTCACCTTCCGGGTCAAAGGCCTCGATGGGGTGGACGGCGCCGGCATCTTTGGACATGTGCTTTGGCTTGACACCAGTGCCAATCAGCTGAGCCAGCTCCAACTGGGAGATACACCGCAGAATCTGGGGGGAAAACAGTGCCTTTGATTTTACCATAAAATCAACAACGCTTTTTTTCTTTCTCTTTCTTTCTTCTTCTTTTTCAGCTGATGTCGTGCTCTTGATTTTACTGCAATCTACAATGCTTTTTTTCTTCTTTCTCGCTTTCTTCTTCTTTTTCAGCTGATGTTGTTAGACCATACACCGCAGAATCGGGGGGGGGAGGGCAGTGCCTTTGATTTTACCATAAAATCAACAATGCCTTTTCTCTCTTTCTTCTTCTTTTTCAGCTGATGTTGTTAGACTATACACTGCAGAATCTGGGGGAAAACATTGCTCTTGATTTTACTGCAATCTGCGAAGCTTTTTCTTTTCTTCTCTCTTTCTTTCTTCTTCTTTTTTAGCTGATTTTGTTAGACCATACACTGCAGAATCTGGGAAAATACAGTGCTCTCGATTTCACTATAAAATCTATAATGTTTTTCTTTCTCTCTTTCTTGTTCATTTTTCTGCTGATGTTGTTAGACCATACACCGCAGAAAGTGGGAAAAAACAGTGCTCTCGATTTCACCGCAATCTGCAATGCTTTTTTCCCCTTCTGTTTCTTTCTTCTTCTTTTTTAGCTGATGTTATTAGACCATACACTGCATAATCTGGGAAAAAACAGCTCTTGATTTCACCACAATCTGCAATGCTTTTTTTTCTCTCTCTTTCTTTCTTCTCCTTTTTCAGCTGATGTTGTTAGACCATACACCGCAGAATCTGCGGGAAAACATTGCTCTTGATTTTACCGCAATTTACAATGCTTTTCTTTCTTCTCTCCTTTTTTCTTCTGTCTTCTTTTTCAGCTGGTGTCGTTAGACCATATACTGCAGAATCTGGGTTGTTTGTACTTTTAGTTGTATGAGTGTCCTTTGGTAGTTTTTAACTTGTGAGAGCTTACACGTATGCACTGTGTGTATCTGGTGCTGTGAACACGCAAGGTTTTGTGTGGAAGTTTTTTTTATGCACTCTATATAAATCATCATTCATTCATTCATTCATTCATGTGCATGACTGGGATAAGCATTCTGATGGCGTCGGACTTTAACCCGCAGATAACATCCCGGACAAAACTCACATCCAGCCAGGAGCTTTCCAGATAGTTGCCATCCATGTCCATGACCAGAAATAAGCATCCTGCTGGAATCAGACTTCAATCCGAAGACAACTCCACAGACAATACTTAACCTCCGTTAAGATACCTCCAACCAAGAGACTTTTTACCAGATAGTTGCCATCCATGTCCATGACCAGAAATAAGAATCCTGCTGGAATCAGACTTCAATCCGAAGACAACTCCACAGACAATACTTAACCTCCGTTAAGATACCTCCAACCAAGAGACTTTTTACCAGATAGTTGCCATCCATGTCCACGACCAGAAATAAGCATCCTGCTGGAATCAGACTTCAATCTGAAGACAACTCCACAGACAATACTTAACCTCCATTAAGATACCTCCAACCAAGAGACTTTTTACCAGATAGTTGCCATCCATGTCCACGACCAGAAATAAGCATCCTGCTGGAATCAGACTTCAATCCGAAGACAACTCCACAGACAATACTTAACCTCCGTTAAGATACCTCCAACCAAGAGACTTTTTACCAGATAGTTGCCATCCATGTCCACGACCAGAAATAAGCATCCTGCTGGAATCAGACTTCAATCAGAAGACAACTCCACAGACAATACTTAACCTCCGTTAAGATACCTCCAACCAAGAGACTTTTTACCAGATAGTTGCCATCCATGTCCACGACCAGAAATAAGCATCCTGCTGGAATCAGACTTCAATCTGAAGACAACTCCACAGACAATACTCACCTCGAGCCAAGAACTGCCCAGATAGTTGCCATCAGTGTGTGCGACTGAGATGAGCGTCTTGATGGTGTCGATGTTCTTCAGCTTCATCTCTGTGATGGGTGTGGCGCATGTCAGAAGCGTGAACCGTGCAAGGGCCTGAACGTAGGCGTCGCGCTCCAGCTGTGCCGACATAATTTAAGGCATGAGTGGAGTCTGATATACTTTTCAAATTGCCGCTACAATCAGTTGTTTCTGTGCATTGTAAAAGTAGCTGAAAATATCAAAGTGTTTAGAGAAACTAGCCTTCTCAAATGGCGCCTGAATACTTGCAGGAACTCATTCCCGGTAAGTTCCCGCACCACCCCTTTGCTCTTCGTTGCAACCATGCCTACAGATTCCAAGTGCTGCCAAAAAACACATCAGAAAACAGTTTGGTTTCTGAGCCTTTTCCAACTCTGCTCCAAAGCTCTGGAATGCCCTACCACAAACAATCGTGGAAGCAGACTCCTTGGCGGCATTCCTAAGACATTTCAAAACCCACCTGTTCTGTGAATGACTTTGCACCAAATGTCTTCTTTTTTTTAAATTATGACTTTCTATCTATTCCTCCCCCCTTCAGTGCATTGAGCATTCAATTTAATGGAATCATGAGCCATAACAGCAGACACCATCATCATCATCAAACCGTGTCCAACAGGTCAAAGCGAAAAAGAAGAGGCCCCGGCAAAGCAACAGGTGAGCCCAGACACTTTTTTTTTGTTTTTTTTTTGCTTCTACACCCAGTCCTTCTAATAATCATTCACGAAACTCAGTTTAAAAATTCAATATAAAATCAATGTGGGTGTGTTAAACAAAATCCTCTGTTACAGGCTATTTAAAAAAAAAATCATTTCTGCCTCTTGGACAAACACAGTTTGAGAGGGCTAGTTCCTTTAAGAGGCACGTTTCAAGAAACCCGACACTACATGCAAAAGATGCAGAATGGATTTTAAAGCTCCTTTCAAACTTGCAGTTTTCAGCAGCATTTCATTTTAAAGGAGTTCTTCTCAACAGCTTCCACTGTCTTAAAAATTAAATTCTCAGAATCACCCGTCATAAACCTTTTTATTTTTCCACTCTCTTGTCAAGAACAAGCGTTTCCAGGAAAAGAGGACAAAAAAGAGGACCGTACCTCCATGTGAAAGATGCAGGCGATGCGGATGGCACAGCGAATTCCGTCCAGACACAGAGCTGCGATGTCCTGGTCATCGCAATCCTGCAGGCCTACACTGAACGCAGCCAGGAAGGGCGTCCATGCCATCTGCACACACACACACACACACACACACACATACATTAAAACAAACACTTGATGAGACTAACAGGGAATGCAGGTCTAATTTAGGAAACGTGATTTGACTGGGTGTGGGTGCATGTGGGGTGTCGAATCTGGTCCTGAAGATCTTCCATCAGTTCTGAAACAGAACGAGGCCCGGAGCACTTGTGCAGAATCAACACACAAGGGAGTTAATTAGCACTCAAAAGATGTCACCACACCACAACAAAAACGGGAGTCGCCTACGGCAACTCTCACCTGGCATGCGAGTAAATACAAGGTACATAAACTCAACCATAGGAACTGCCAGAGGTACATCCGCAGATGACATTTATGTACCATGCATTTACTTGCACACCAGGTGAGAGTTACTGTAGGTGACTCCATCGTTTTTTAATATTTTTTTATCAGAACCTAAGAAATGGTGATGCTTTACTACCTCTCATACTACAGCTACTTATTGTATCAGATGCACATGAATTCCACCCCACCCCCTCCCCACTAGATTTTGCAGTCCTGAATCAGGTAACTTTTCAGGAATTCTGGATTCTGGTTTTTCCCATACACCTGTGCCTGAATAGGAACCTAAACAGGAACTTGAACAGGAACCAGAATAGGAACCTCAATAGGAACCAGAATAGGAATCCAAATAGGGACCAGAATCAGAACTTGAATAGAACCAGAACAGGAACCAGAATAGAAATCTGTCACATAAACATGGCAGGTGATTCCGGCATCTGCTGGGTACCATGTCATATATGTATGTATGTATGTATGTATGTATATGTGTGTGTGTGTGTGTGTGTGTGTGTGTGTGTGTGTGTGTGTGTGTGTGTGTGTGGTGAGTGAGGTGAGTGAGTGAGTGTGAGTGAGTGAGTGAGTGAGTGAGTGGTGGGGAGTGAGTGAGTGAGTGAGTGAGTGAGTGTGTGTGTGTGTGTGTGTGTGTGTGTGTGTGTGTGTGTGTGTGTGTGTGTGTGTGTGTGTGTGTGTGTGTGTGTTTGTATGTGTGTGTGTGTGTGTGTTTGTTGTGTGTGTGTGTGTGTGTATATATATATGTGTGTATATATAGTTGTGTGTGTGTGTGTGTGTGTGTGTGTGTGTGTGTGTGTGTGTGTGTGCCAAGCCAGCACCAGCATTTCTGTTTGCTGGCTGTACTCATCTCGAAATTAAAGGTGCAATGCGCAGAGCTGGACACAGTTTTTCTGACCTTGAACATGGGTCTGACGTGCTCCAGGTGGGTGGCCATGGTGAAGCTGGACTTGACGTGACTGACGCTCTCCATCAAGACTTTGGCTGTTTGCGCCATCTGCTCCATCTCCACATTGTACAGCAACCGCCGCTGCTTGTTGCTTGTGATGTCCTCTGCAACCATGGAAGAGCAACAAGGTGATTTTTTTTTGCTGTGGCTGTCAGGTGCTCAGTAGTATGCACTAACAGGAGCAGCAAGGTGAGATTTTTCAAGTGACACTAACAGGTGCAGCAAGGTGAGATTTTTCAAGTGACACTAACAGGTGCAGCAAGGTGAGATTTTTCAAGTGACACTAACAGGTGCAGGAGGTGAGATTTTTCAAGTGACACTAATAGGAGCAGCAAGGTGAGATTTTTCAAGTGACACTAACAGGTGCAGCAAGGTGAGATTTTTCAAGTGACACTAACAGGCGCAGCAAGGTGAGATTTTTGCAGTGTCTGTGTCAAGCACTCAGTGCTATGCACTACCAGAGCAGCAAGGTGAGATCTTTGAAGTGACACTAGCAGGAGCAGCAAGGTGAGATTTTTGCTGTGTCTGTGTCAAGCGCTCAGTGCTATGCACTACCAGAGCAGCATGGTGAGATCTTTGAAGTGGTTGTGTCAGGCGCTCAGTACTATGCACTAGCAGGAGCCGCTAGGTGAGATTTTTGAAGTGACACTAGCAGGAGCAGCAAGGTGAGATTTTTGAAGTGACACTAGCAGGAGCAGCAAGGTGAGATTTTTGAAGTGACACTAGCAGGAGCAGCAAGGTGAGATTTTTGAAGTGACACTAGCAGGAGCAGCAAGGTGAGATTTTTGAAGTGACACTAGCAGGAGCAACAAGGTGAGATTTTTGAAGTGACACTAGCAGGAGCAGCAAGGTGAGATCTTTGAAGTGACACTAGCAGGAGCAGCAAGGTGAGATCTTTGAAGTGGTTGTGTCAGGCGCTCAGTACTATGCACTAGCAGGAGCCGCTAGGTGAGATTTTTGAAGTGACACTAGCAGGAGCAGCAAGGTGAGATTTTTGCAGTGTCTGTGTCATTGCAGATTGCGGTAAAATCAAGAGCACTGTTTTTCTACGCATGTACAGAATATTGCATTTAGGTTAATATGTGTGATGTGAGCGCCCAGGGTGTTGATGAGTGCATGATAAATGTACATCATTATTATGATTATAATGTACACTGAGATGGAGAATGTTACCCACAAGGGTTTCCCCCCCTGCCCCCTGTCAAAGTGACACTCACTGGCAGAAGTGTTGGGCTTGCTGTGGTACGACCCCACTTTCATTTTGATCTCGTTGCCAGCAATCTCGTCGTAGATGGCCGACAGGTACTCCGGAGGGAGGTCCTTGCTGTCGTTGATGCCCCGGTTCATGCGGATGTACTGCTCCTTTGTCATCTTCTGACCCTGTTTGATCTGTAACACATAACCCACACCCTCTGTTTGATCTGTAACACATAACACAGACCTTCTGTTTGATCTGTAATACATAGCACATACCCTCTGTTTGATCTGTAACACGTACCCTCTGTTTGATCTGTAACACATAACACAGACCCTCTGTTTGATCTGTAACCTAGCACAGACCCTCTGTTTGATCTGTAACATGTAACACAGACCCTCTGCTTGACCTGTAACATAGTACAGACCCTTTGCTTGATCTGCGATGTAACGCAGACCCTGCCCGATTTGTAACATAATGCAGACCCTGCTTCATTATTAGCATAATGCAGAAGCCAGAAATTTACTTGTTTGGGGGGAAAATTTTCAATGCTAGAAAACCAGGAATTAACTTTTTGGGTGTGAAACCAGAAATATACTTCGTGCGTGTGCGTGAATTTTCAGTGTTTAAAACCAGAACCCTATTTATTTGGGTGTGAATATTTATTACGGTGTGAATTTTCAATGTTCAAAATGAGAAAATTACTCTTTTGGGGGGGGGGGGGGGGGAAGGGGCGGCAGGGGAAGGATTGTATCAAACTGGCTCAAAGTGCCACATCACACAAAACAAAAATAACAACAGAATTCTGTGCCTCTCACTATCGAAGACAAATGGTCCGTGTTTCTAGGAGTGTTGTGAGTGCTGTGTCCAGTGAGGGACTGACCTGAGGACTGTGCAGATCGGTGGTCAGCATGATGATGGAGAAGGCCAGAACGTAGGCCGTGTCTGCGCTGGCGTACAGCTCCGTACTGCACAAACAATTGGGAAAATCATGCTGCGTCATCATTTCGGTCATGCATGATGGCTCAACAATGCTACTTCATGAGAACTGTCGTCACACTGTACTGAATACAAAAAAGTAATGTTGTTATACTGTACTGAATACAAAAAAGTAATGTCATTATACTGTACTGAATACAAAAAAGTAATCTGTCTAAAACTTACGGACAATCAATTTTGTACACGCAGTAGGGAATCACTCAAAATTGATGTGCATAAGGCATGTGCAAAACAAATACAAGCACATTTCAACAAATGGCTGACTGAACAAATCAATTATTAATAACCTGATGCATACATTAGAGACATACAGGGCACTTGGACAGCCACACACTAACATGCATCCAAATGACTGATCAACAAATTTAAACAATTCTTTTTAAATAAATAGAGAGAGATGGAGAGATAGAGAGGGAGAAAAAGAGGGAGAGATAGAGCAGGAAAGGGGGGGGGTGAAGAGCGAGAGATAGAGCAGGAGAGAGAGAGAGAGAGAGAGAGAGAGAGAGAGAGAGAGAGAGAGAGAGAGACAGAGAGACAGAGAGACAGACAGAGAGAAACAGAAAGACAAAGAGAGAGAGAGAAAGAAAGGGAGAGAGAGAGACAGACAGACAGCAAAACAGAGTGGGGAAAAAAGGAGCACTTCTCACTGGGGGTTGCATTCACAATAGTGGGCAGCAAACTTCTCCATGAGTCGGTCAATTTTCTGCGACTCTCCGGGCAGACGGAACCCGTCCAGAAAGCGTCGGATTGCTTCCACAATGGGCATGCCTGTGAAGTTCATCTGGTCCACGTATGCGTACATCACCTCCTTGTTGAAGCTGCAAAGAGCAATAGCATCTGTGAGCATATCAGTAAACAGCTCAGCGGTGTGATTCGGAGCAAGGGATGGTGCGCTGGCCAGTCTGCAGACTCAGTCATTTACTGTGTTAGGGAGATGACAAACTGCTGAAACTGCCAAGATTTTTCAAAGTGATATTATGCTTTATGAGACCCATCTATCTATTACAGTAACATGTCATTGTGAACATCCATACCCCCCCCACCCCCCTTTGTGCTACAAGTCTGAAACTAGAAATACTAAGCACAGAACTATACTCACTTTTCATTCTCTCCCAGGAAATCACCCAATGCCGTCTGCAAAAAGAAAGAAAAAAGATGTGCTACAAGTTTTTTTCTGGGTGAAACACACTTTAAAAACAAACAAAACACAAACCTCTTCCCACGCACCATGGTATAAACACCTCCTAGTTTGGGTACATGACATATACACAGGCTTTTCAACAGTCTAATCGAACAAGGTGGCTAGTGAAGATCTACTGATCATCCAGCTTCTCCGTCATTCCCTGCCCCAGCCCTCCCAACCTCTCCCCGTTGCAGCGAATGTCACCCTGGCGGGGTCAATTAATTAATTTGTTGTAGATAATTCTTATAATTGCTTTTATTAGGACAGTAACTTTTAAGAGCGGGGTCCTTGGGAAGTGGCAATTTTATGTGATATGCACAGCTTGATGCCAGTGGGATTTTGCATGTTTTTATCTATGAATGACATTTTACCAGGATGTTTATTTGCTGTTGTTGTAATTAAATGTTTTATGATTGGAGTGAATGTGTGCTGAGTGTACTTGGCACCACAAAACATTCCTCGTGCAATCAGTGTATTGACACTTGGCAATAAAGTTGTATTGTATTGTAAATAACAGAGTGTGTATATGTACGGTGCCTTGGAAATGTAAAGTTTACTGTGTGCTTTTAATGAGTCTTTTAAACTGCCTTTATGTGACAGTAATTTTACACCAGATCCCCTGATGTGATTGCTGCTTGTCCGTAAATTATGTAGGTGTGTGTGTGTGTGTGTGTGTGTGTGTGTGTGTGTGTGTGTGTGTGCACGTCTGTGCGTGTGCATGCATGCGTGCGTGTGTTAATTATAGTTTAATGTTACATAATGAGCAGACAGACAAATTTTGGTGTATGATTCTAGCATGGACAATTAACAATCTTATCTAATAATAACAGTGGGGTCTTAGAATACCCTTTCTCAAATGAGCCATAGGCATGTGCATTTCATACTTGAAAAAACCCTCAAAAACCCCAACCACACACAAATATTAACATACACAAATCTGTCATCCAACACTGGCCCCCCTCCCATTAGACACAAACGTGCATGCACACATGCACGCTACTGAATGATTTTTCTCCCAGAGTCAACCGTCAGTGTACTCTATTCACAGTGTTTGTACAGCGCTAGGTTCAATCCCTGGCATCAACATCTGCGTGCGGTTCCAAGTCCCAAGCACTGGCAGCCATGTACCATCGTTTGGACACATGAAAGTACTGCACACTCTGGTAAGAATGGGTAGCGCTGTTCTTGCGTAAAACATCAACTTACTGACTTACTGCTCTTGCGTAAAACACCAACTTCCTTACTCACTGCTCTTGCGTAAAACACCAACTTACTTACTTACTGCTCTTGCGTAAAACACCAACTTACTTACTGCTCTTGCGTAAAACACCGACTTACTTACTGCTCTTGCGTAAAACACCAACTTACTTACTTACTGCTCCTGCGTAAAACACCAACTTCCTTATTCACTGCTCTTGCGTAAAACACCAACTTTCTTATTCACTGCTCTTGCGTAAAACACCAACTTACTTACTGCTCTTGCATAAAACACCAACTTACTTACTGCTCTTGCGGCCTTACTCAGTAAGGTGACCCAAATTTCTTACATGGGATAAATGAAGTACAACCCCCCCCCCCCCCAACAACAACAAATACAAAATCTCAACTTCTCGAAGCACTAACCTTGTCCAAGCGTTCCTCCGTGTGGAAGAATTCGGCCACGTCATCAGCTGACTTGCCCAGCATGCCTTGCTCTTGCAAGTACGCGATACCTTTCATTGGCTTCTTGTGAAATCTGAAACGCAGCAGAAGAACAATTGTAATGAAACTAATAACGTACTCTTTTAAGTGGTTTCTCCAAACTGGAGTACATAGCACATTACAAAGCAAAGAACCAAAACATAGTCAAAACAAACTTCCACGAGCACCCACACACATGCACACACCCATACACACCCACAGACAACTGGATAGCTTGAAGAGTAGAGATTTCAAAGATGATTTCAAAAATGTGAGCGTGTTTGATGATCTAACTTTGCAAGGGAGACTGTTCCAGACAACACTTAGAAGCAATCCAGTGAGGCCCTTAGCTGGCAGTCAATCCATTATTGTGCATGTGCCTGTGTGTGTGCATGTGCCTGTGAGTGTGCACGTAAAAGCGCTTAGAACAGCCTCTATGGACAAGACACTCTATAAATACTTTACTTATTATTATTACTATTACTATTATTCAGTGCTTCGCTACTTTGACTGACTGGGTGTAAAACACCAAGTTACTTACTTACTACTTACTTACTACTTCGCATTTTGAGTAAACCCTTGTTTAAACCAAACAACACTCACAGTTCGAGGCCAGTCTCCATGATTTCCTTCTGCTGCTTCAGCACCTCAAACTGTTCCGGGGAATCGGCAGGAGGCGCTGCTGCCTGTGAGGCGCTGTTGTTGGAGCTGAGGGAGTTGACGCTGCCGTAGCTGCCCATCGTCCCCTTGCCGCTGTCGCTGTCCGTCTCTGTGTACGGCTTGTTGTCCTGACCTGGGCGTCAAAGAATCAAATGATAATAACAATAATAACAAGGATTTCTACAGCGTCCATCTACTGCACAAGGTGGAAGTGCAGGGTGCTTTATGATAACACTAGCAACACACACATGCACGCACACACATGCACGCACACACACACACGCGCACACACACGCACACACACACGCACGCACACACACACGCACACGCACGCACGCACGCAAGCATGCACACACACACAAACACACGCACACAAACACACAAACTCAAGTCAACGGGGCCAGATGAAGCTCAGGTGGTACAGAGTGTTGGGCCCCAAAAGGTTGAGCAAACTAAATCATACTACTACTAAATAAATAATAGTGGGGTCTTAGAGTAACCTTTCTCAGGTGAGCCCTAGGTGCATACGTGAAAACATACACACTATTATTATTAACCTACACAAATTTGGCATCAACTCCCCCACACACACACACACACAGAGCGAGAGAGAGAGAGAGAGAGAGAGAGAGAGAGAGAGAGAGAGAGAGAGAGAGAGAGAGAGACAGACAGACAGACAGACAGACAGACAGACAGACAGACAGACAGACAGACAGACACAGAGAGAGAGAAAGTGGAGGGGAGGAAAATAATGCACTTTGGGGGGGGGGGAGAGAGGGGGGGGGGGAGGGGGGGAGCTAGAGGAAACCAAGCACGGGATGAGGTTGGGGGTGGGGGGGGGGGGGGGGGGGGAGCACATTGAGTGGGGGAGATTGCAAAGGATTGGGGGGGCACACAGAGAGAGTTGTGGGGCTAGATGGGAGGTGAGAGAGACAGAGAGAGCCAGAGACAGAGAGTGAGAGAGAGGAGGGAGAGAGAGAGACACTGAGACAGAGAGCGGGAGACTGACTGAGGTTGGACTGTGAGTGGGGGTTGAAGTAGAGATCCTTGCTCCACTCCACCATGCACTTGAGAATAGACACCAAGCACTGCAGACCCTTGATCCGCATGCTCTTCTCCTGGTTGGGGGTAGCACCTGCAACAACCATAACCACAAGTAGTAAGTGTGTGTGTATGTGTGTGTATATGTGTGTGTGTGTGTGTGTGTGTGGGGGGGGTGTATTTTGTGTGTGCATGTGTGCGTGTGTGCATGCATGTGTGTGTGTGTGTGTGTGTGTGTGTGTGTGTGTGTGTGTGTGTGTGTGTGTGTGTGTGTGTGTGTGTGTGTGTGTGTGTGTGAAGCATGTCTGTGTATGTGTGTGCATGTGTATGCAAGAATGTGTGTGCGCCAATGTGTGTGTGTGTGTGTGTGTGCATGCATGTGTGTACGCCCATGTGTGTGTGCAAGCATGTGTGTGTGCATTCATGCGTTTGTGCGTGTGTGTGTGTGAAGCATGTCTGTGTGCTTGTATGCGTGCATGTGTGTGCAAGAATGTGTGTGTGCCCATGTGTGTGTGTGCATGTGCATGGACATGTGTGCAAGCATGTGTGTGTGTGTGTGTGTGTGTGTGTGTGTGTGTGTGTGTGTGTGTGTGTGTGTGTGTGTGTGTGTGTGTGTGTGTGTGTGTGTGTGCGTGCAGTGCATGCATGCGCAGATTTTATATATATTTATTTTAAGCTTTTGTTGCCACATTAAAGTATTATGAAGTCTATACTCTTATCTGCAGCCGCAAAAGCAAATACACAAGCATCAACACAAACTTCCAAAGACTAAATCCCTTCAATCATGCTCTTGTTTAAAAAGAATAATTCTAAGGCTAGGACATGCTGACATGGTTGACCATTCTAAACTGGCTCATTCAGTAACTGTTTACGGCAACCCATAGACTGAGAACATGCTTCATCGAGACACACGCTTTCTTCAGGTATTTGTGCTGCAGCTTCATCACACTGCACACGCAGCATCAATGCTGGTGATGCCATAAGTCTGCTATGAGGGGAAAATTCATTTTGCTTACCAAGTTCCAGTGCATGTCTGCCCTGCGCAATTTTAGACAGGTCATTGACGAGCCGATCAAAGATGTTGGCCAGCGCAAGGTCACAGTCATAGTTCAGGTAGATGTCGACAACGCTCTGAGCGTCAGCGCAGATGCGGGTGAGTGCCTGTATCACCATCCACTTGTGCTCGAATGAGCTGCTGGGGGTCTCCAGAATGTACAGGAAAATCTCCTTGAAGAACACCTGTGAAAAAACCCGCACAGTTGTCACAGTTTAACACCTGTGGAAAAAAAACGCACAGTTGTCACAGTTTACAATCTCCCTGTGGAACACCTGCGAAGAAACCCTGGTTCACAATCTCTGTGGACAACGCCTGTACAGAAAACACAGTTCACAATCTCTGTGAAGAACACCTGTGAAATAAACATGGTTCACAATCTCCTCGAAGAACACCTGGGAAGAAAGCACAGCTCTGACAAGGTTTTTCTGCAAATTTTTCAGCCCCAAATTTACCAAATGAAGGGGCATGATAGCTCCACTGGAAGAGCATCAGACCAAAAATCCTGACACAATGATGACACGGGTTCGATTCCCTGGTGCAACAAAACTCTCTCAAGGTCAACTTTCAGTGCAGACTCGCTTATGGTGATTGTACAACCACTGCACCCCAAACACATCCATTAATACCCACACCAAATACATCCATCCACATCCACCCAAAAGACATCTATCCACACCCACCCAAAAGACATCCATCCACATCCACCCAAAACACATCCATTAACACCCACCCCAAATACATCCCTCCACATCCACCTCAAACACATCTCTCAACATCCCCCCCCCATACCCAACCCAAATATATCCCTCCACCCCACCCCCCAAACACCCCCTCCACACCCACCCAAATATATCCCTCCACATACACCCCCAGCACACACACCCACATCCACCCCCCCACCCCCCAACACAGCCAGCCACCCCCACCCCAAACACATCCATCCACACCCACCCAAACACATCCCCCCACCTCCACCCCCCCAACACATCCCCCAAAACATCCATCCACACCCACCCCAAACACATCATCCACCCACCCCATCCCCATCCCCCCCTCCACCCCCCCAACACACCACCCCAAACACATCCATCCACCCACCCCAAACACATCCATCCACACCCACCCCACACACATCCCCCCACCCACCCCCCCAACACATCCCCCCCAAACACATCCATCCACACCCACCCCAAACACATCCATCCACACCCACCCCAAACACATCCCCCCTCCACCCCCCAACACACCACCCCAAACACATCCATCCACACCCACCCCAAACACATCCATCCACACCCACCCCAAACACATCCATCCACCACCACCACACACCATCCATTCTCACCCCAAACACATCCACCCACACCCACCCCAAACATATTCATCCACTCCCACCCCAAACACATCCATCCACTCCCACCCCCCCAAACACATCCATCCATTCTCACCCCAAACACATCACCCACACCCACCCCAAACACAGCCATCCACACCCACCCCAAATACAGCCATCCACACTCGTCCATCCACACCCACCCCAAACACATCCATCCATGCCCACCCCAAACACAGCCAAACACATCCATCCATGCCCACCCCAAACACAGCCATCCACACCTACCCCAACCATCCATCCACACCCACCCCAAACACAGCCATCCACCCCCACACCAAACATCCATCCACACCCACCCCAAACATCCATCCACACCCATCCATCCACACTCGCCCCAAACATCCATCCACACCCACCCCAAACATCCATCTACACCCATCCATCCACCCCCACCCCAAACATCCATCCACACCCACCCTAAACATCCATCCACCCCCACCCCAAACACATCCATCCACACCCACCTCAATCTGCATCTTGAGGTGCTGCTTGAAGCTGGACAGCAGAGTGAGGAAGATGGCCAGCGACAGCTCAAAGACCTCCGGCACAGAACTGACCCCGTTCTTGGACAGCGCTACGCACAGGTACTGCTTGATGGCGTTGATGAACATGTCGTTGGTGCGAAACACGGGTCCCGCGTTCTGCAGGATGGACAGCAGAAGCTGCAGCGACAGGATCTTGGAGCGAAGCTCGTGTGACCTGGCAGAAAGCAGAGGGTCAAAAAGCAGAAGCGATGAGCACGGGACTTTTTCACACAGGCATGCCACTCTGAGCCAGCCTATTCAACACATGACTGCTGTGAACAAACGATGGCCGACACCTAAAATTATATTGACCAACGATTATTCCTTCAAAGAAAGAACAGCAATAACCCCCCTCAACAAGCAAAGACACAAACACAGACACAAATACTGACTTACAGACACACACACACACATACAGACTGACAGACACACACACACACTCACACTGACAGACAGACACACACACACACACACACACTCACACTGACAGACAGACAGACACACACACACATTCACTGCTTCCACTTAAGCGTACTTTGGGTCAGGTGGACCATCACCCAGGGGTTTCATGGACAGTTTGCACAGACTGCGGAAAACCAAGAAGGCATCTTTCTGTAGAACGTGGCTGAACGCCCCCTGCATCGCTTCCCCTTCCATGCTGTCGCTTGTTGTCATGGAGGCTGAAATCAATGAAAAATGCACCACATGAAGGCTTGACACTCCAGGCCACACTCCAAGCCTCCCTTTCTGGCACACTTTCTCCAGATTCTGCTGTAACTGGTTTTGGCACGGAGGGGGCACTCTTTCATCTCTGCGCCTCGGCCCACCAAAATCGCCCCTATATATGTCTAATGCTGTCAGCACTCTCCATACAAGTTTCTAAAACTCTGAGTGCTGCTAAGACACAGTGTTGAAGTGTAAAAACGATGGACGTGTCCACCGTAAGTTTTTAAAAAAAACTTCGTTTTATTTGTGCTGCAATAAGCATTGTGAGCATTCTTCTTTTTCTTCTTCCTTTTTTATTTCAAGTCTTTTCACAGAAGTGATATTACACTGATCTTACAATTATCAAGCTAACAACATGCATCAGCAAGTTGCACCAATAGAAATTTATACGAGAAATGTTGCCTGATATAATTACAGTTGCCTGTGTGGTTACACGCTTGCTGCTATTTTGAGTACCAATGAAAAACGGTCATGTCGCATATGCAGACCTGTGGCGTAGCCAATTCTGGCGATGGATAGGGGGAGGATGTCATAAACGGATACTTGGAGCTTGACCAGTCAATCACACAGGATGACCTCAGTACAATCAAACTCAGTCACAAGCAAGCAAACACTTGAAAACCTCTCATAATGATACAAACCCTTTCTCAAGTCAGTCCATAAAACCAGCCCCTACACGAAACATAAAACAAAACACACGTACACATACACCAAACACAAATTTTGGAAGAGTTAATCCCTTAAATATTACCTCGGTTAAAACGAGCACATGAGGCAGATTAATGAAAAATATAAAAAGGGAACGGACAGAAACAAAAAACAAAAATAAAAAAAGTTCTATATAAATGCATAATGGCAAATACCAGCGCCATACAGCAGCAAGTTGCACACACCACCTGCCAACTATCATCTCCTAGCTGCCCAACAAGAGCCACTCTTAACGAACAATATTTGAGAAGAATTTTCTGGGAAAAAGTCAGGAGAATGGATCACTGGCAGAAACCTGTAACATAACCAGTTATAGTTTTTCCTTGAGTTCGCTTTTGGGCCGGCCGGCCAGAACACCCTACGCTGATCACGGGCGACATTTTTCAGGAGAATCACACTCTGCTGAGTGTCCGTGATCTGAAATACACAAGTGCTGCTAAACTAAACTGCCTGTGTGTGAGCACAGTTCGCAGAGGTGCCTAGCACATAACTCAAAAGCACTGGCGAAAAGAAAGCACTTTGTACTGGTACTGTACACTTAAATAGAGCAACACTGCCACTATGGAGGAAAGTACACTCTGGCTCATGCACACAGGTTATACACGGGAACAAGTGTTAAAAATCAAAAGCAAATAATGAAGCAGAACAAGGACCAAGAGCAAGACTGATGTCCAGAAGATATGCCACAAGCATAAATGCAAACATGCATGCATCAAGTTAAAAACATCGAGAAAAATGTTCATAACACACACACACACACACACACACACACACACACACACACAAACAGCAACATCTGCAACTCTGTAAAGTGTGATTTACTTTCAAGTGCAATGGGTGGCTTTGGAGTTTCACAGAGGAACAGAAAAGCACTGCACAATACAATTTTCTGGCACAGAAAAACGCTGCACAATACATCTTTCTGGGACAGAAAAGCACTGTACAATACATTTTCCTGGAACAGAAAAGCACTGCACAATTTTCTGGCACAGAAAAACGCTGCACAATACATCTTTCTGGGACAGAGAAGCACTGTACAATACATTTTCCTGGGACAGAAAAGCACTGCACAATACATCTGCCTGGGACATAAAAGTACTGCACAATACATCTTTCTGGGGCAGAAAAATGCTGCACAATACATCTTTTTGGGACATAAAAGTACTGCACAATACACCTTTCTGGGACAGAAAAGCACTGTACATTTTCCTGGGACAGAAAAGCACTGCACAATACATCTGCCTGGGACAGAAAAGTAAGTGCACAATACATCTTTCTGGGACAGAGAAGCACTGTGCAATACATTTTCCTGGGACAGAAGAGTACTGCACAATGCATCTGCCTGGGACAGAATAGCACTGCACAATACATTTGCCTGGAGACATACAAGCCTGCTAGCAGTGTGTGCATGCTTGTGGGAAGTTTGCTTTGACTATGTTTTGTTCTTTGCTTTGTGATGGGCTATATGCTCCAATTTCAAGAAATAGTGCTTAAAAGAGTATATTACTGTTTATTATTATTAAAAAGTGCAATGGGATATATATATATATATATATATATATATATATATATATATAAATAAAAATTCAAAACGTTCCCCCATTTTCTTCACATTCCAAAGCAGCTTTTTTCCCTCTTCAATCCAAACACAAACAACACAAAGTGCAGTGGGACACATATATAAATTCAGAATGCCTCCACCCCCACCCCCGACTTTTTGAATGCAGCAGAATTCTACCATGGTGCTGTGTGCGGGGTTCTACTGCTGGGTACAAAGAAGCATGCAGACACATGCAGACAGGAATTAGAAGACAGGTGGACGATTTACCTTTCTGTTCATCGGCGGGGGTTACTGGTGTGGAATGTGAGGGTGCTGGGCAAGAGGCAAGAGGGAGGGAGGAGGGGGGGTCAGCAGGCGAGGGGGTAGGGGTAGGGGTAGGTGTGGGGGTGGACTGTTTCTGGTCACCTTCTCCCACTGAGTCAGCTTCTTCCGCTGCGGAGGCTGACACTGCTGGAACTGCATAACATGATGCCATGACAAGAGGTGGTGGCCCAGGAATCAAGGCGGAGGGAACGAGCATGCACCAAAGAGAGAGAGAGAGAAACAGACAGAGACAGAGATAGAGAACCCAAAGTTGGAAGAAGAAGAAAACGCCCCCCTTTTTTTTTTTTTAACAAGGATTGTAGTTTAGGTTCAGTCAAAACCTAACTACTAGTCCTTGCTAAGCTACTGATGAATAATAAAAATAGAGAGAGAGAGAGAGAGAGAGAGAGAGAGAGAGAGAGAGAGAGAGAGAGAGAGAGAGAGAGTTAAGTTATGCAAGACAAAAAATAAAAGTGGAATAAAAACTGCATGGATTAATGATTAAACACTGCATACTCATACTCATACTAACTGCATACTAAAACCAAATATGCTACAAAAAAACAACAACCTTTTTTTCTTCTGTAAAACTAAAATCAAAATATGCTACAAAGTACAATGTGTTTTTCCCCCAGTAAAATTAGGCATAAAAAGTTCAATCTTCCACTGCAAATAAAAATCTAATGCAACTGAAAGATAAGACAAATGTTTTTCTGTCCTTGTGTCAAGCAATGAAAGAGAATAATCAAGGAAATACCTATTATTACAGAACAATAACTAAGACAAACAAAATATGTTACGCACTTTTTATGTCAGCTATGCATAAAAGGTTAGTTGTGCAAAGGTTATGGCATCAGAAACTGTTAACTCGTTGTTTCAGAGTAAGCAAATGTCAAAGATGTATAAATAAGAAGAAGTTTCAAGCCCAAATCTCAAACAGTTTCTGAGTAAAATCCAATGTTAATGTTTATGTCACTGCTAGCTGCACAAAGGAAAGGGGACAATCATTTGCCAAAAGTGTTGTATAACAATTAATCATAAGCATGCACTCCATCTGTGTTCAGCTTGGTGGGGGAAAAATCCAACTTTCCGGGTGACCTTTCTCGGCACTGCTGACCTTGAAATAAGGTCAAGGTCTTCTTCAAAACTGGTACCAATGTTCAGCAAAAGCTCAAAGGAGGTTACAAAGCGTGAAAGCTGTTGATTTAAATGATGACTGAGAAAGCTCCAACATCAAGGGTATGGCCCCAGCCCAGAGCAGCCAGCCAGAATAACCTTGACAGCCAGACTAACCTTGACAGCAGCCAGCCACCCAGACTAACCCTAACAGCAGCCAGCCAAACCAAGACAGCAGCCAGCCAGACTAACCCTGACAGCAGCCAGACTAACCCTGACAGCAGCCAGCCAAACCAAGACAGCAGCCAGCCAGACTAACCCTGACAGCAGCCAGCCAAACCAAGACAGCAGCCAGCCAGACTAACCCTGACAGCAGCCAGACTAACCCTGACAGCAGCCAGCCAAACCAAGACAGCAGCCAGCCAGACTAACCCTGACAGCAGCCAGCCAAACCAAGACAGCAGCCAGCCAGACTAACCCTGACAGCAGCCAGACTAACCCTGACAGCAGCCAGCCAGACTAACCCTGACAGCAGCCAGCCAGCCAGACTAACCCTGACAGCAGCCAGGCTAACCCTAACAGCAGCCAGCCAGACTAACCCTAACAGCAGCCAGCCAGCCAGACTAACCCTGACAGCAGCCAGCCAGCCAGACTAACCCTGGCAGCAGTCAGCCAAACCAAGACAGCAGCCAGCCAGACTAACCCTGACAGCAGCCAGACTAACCCTGACAGCAGCCAGCCAGCCAGACTAACCCTGACAGCAGTCAGCCAGCCAGACTAAACCTGACAGCAACCAGCCAGCCAGACTAACCTTGACAGCAGCCAGCCAGCCAGACTAACCCTGACAGCAGCCAGCCAGCCAGACTAACCCTGACAGCAGTCAGCCAGCCAGATTAACCCTGACAGCAGTCAGCCAGCCAGACTAACCCTGACAGCAGTCAGCCAGCCAGCCAGACTAACCCTGACAGCAGCCAGCCAGCCAGACTAACCCTGACAGCAGCCAGCCAGCCAGACTAACCCTGACAGCAGTCAGCCAGCCAGACTAACCCTGACAGCAGTCAGCCAGCCAGACTAACCCTGACAGCAGTCAGCCAGCCAGACTAACCCTGACAGCAGCCAGCCAGCCAGACTAACCCTGACAGCAGCCAGACTAACCCTGACAGCAGCCAGCCAGACTAAACCTGACAGCAGTGCATATTGGATGTTTTTTTCTTAATTAACAAGTTAATTAAGTCTTCTGGACCAATAGTATGTGAGCCTCTCGACCCGCACTACCTCAGTGTACCGGGCTATGACAGAATTTTGAGGAAAATCACTGCCTGTGAGACGATACAAGTACAATCGAGTCACAGCCAGCCATGCTGCTTACATTTGAAGCTCGAACACTAGATGATGAATCGGGGCCGATCAAGTTCTGTGAAGCGAAGGAAACCAGGATCATCATCAAGTCAGGACAACTCAACCACAGAAGGTAAACCTTCAGACTTTAATCAAAAGAAGAAAGCAAGAACAACCGAAACGACCGAAAATTGACCGGCAATTCGTCACATGATCCTTGCCCACTTTGAGAAGATGGCCGACACGCATGATCCATCGTCTGCTACAGTCGCCGATCGTGCTCTTGACTCCTGCGACGCTGATTCCGAGGGAGACATGTGTGAGAGTCAGGGGGAACCGTCTAACAGAGACATCATGAAAGTACTTCAGAACATGAACATTTCACACAAAACTAGACCTGCTCAATGACACTGTAGAAAGTTTACTAGGTGACGTGTTCGACCTGCAGCAGGAAAATGCTTGGCTGAAAGCTCAGCTTGACCAGTGTCAGAAAGGGCAAGAAGTTATGAAAGTGCAGGTCCAAGAAGCGGTCTTCAATGCAAAGCTTGCAGAGGAGCGGTCTGAAAGGAACGAGCAGTATTCTCGGAGGAACAACATCAAACTGCTTTTCATCAAGGAGTCAGCCGACTCCCTTGAGTCGGCAGAGAAGAGCGAGGAAAAAGCACTGAGAGTTTTCCACGACAAACTGGGACTGAGATGCATCAAGCCAGCAGAACCCATCGAAGCAGCCCACCGAGTTGGGAAGAAAGTTGCAGGCAAGACAAGACCTATCAGTATCATTGTGAAGTTTGTGTCGAGAAAGATGAAACAGGATGTGATCAAGAACAGACGAAAGCGAAAAAACTCAGACCCTAAAGTAGTCACTGTGGAGGACTTGACAAAGCACACATACAATCTGTTTCTGCAAGCTTCGGATCACCCTGGTACCATGTGATCTTGGACAGTTGAAAAATATTATTACATAGTAAACAGCAGACCCAACAAATTTTACACTGACTGGATATTGTACAGATCATAGTTCCCCTGAAACTGGCTTGTATGAAAATGTGTTTTCATATGTTTTGTATACTTTCACAACACTGATCTGTATAATTATGGGTACTTCAACTTTTTGCGCATTGTATGTTTTTCTTTAAATTGTAAAGCACTCTGAGCTCCCAGAAGTGCCCTATAAGTTCATTATCGTTATTATTATTATTACATATGTACTTGTTAATTCAAGACGTATATATATATATATATATATATATATATATATATATATATATATATATATATATATATATATATATATTATGTATATGATTTATATCAGTAACTGATAATATGCTTGATCCTGTACCTGCCCCCCCCCCCACCCCTTTTTTTCTTCTCCCCCCCCCCCTTTTTCTTCTTCTCCCCCCCCCCCCCCCCCCCCCCCCTCCACTACTACTTTCATTTCACCTGTCTCTTTCTCATCTCCTCTTTGTCCCTCTTTCCTTTGTGTGTGTGTGTGTGTGTGTGTGTGTGTGTGTGTGTGTGTGTGTGTGTGTGTGTGTGTGTGAGTGTGTGTGAGTGTGTGTATGTGCACATATATGTGTGTATTTGTAAAGGCGTATGGAGGAAATGCCTGTTGTGTGTACAAATGTACCTAACTGGTTGAAAAAACAAAAACAAAAAAAGAAAGAAAAAAAGTGGAACAAAAACTCTAACTTTGGCTAGGTGACCTTTCACCCCCACCTATGCCAGCAAACACGCTCAGAATTTAAAAAAAAATCTGCAAATCAAGACAAACATTCTTGCATTCTGGGAGAGAGACGTCGGTATGCACACAACACTAACAGAAAACACAATATCGGTGGTGTTAAAAACAACAACAACAACAACAACAAAAAACACCCCTCCTCAATTCATATCCATCTTTTTTCTGTTAAATTATTCAGCAATTCCCTTCATGTCAAATCTTTTTATTCCAATGTTTTATTTTTATTAATATTTTCCCCTTCATGTCAAACCCTTCACAAGCTCTACCAAACAGTTGGGTAAGGCAAGTAAACAAGGCAACAAAAAAAACACCCCCCCCCAAAAAAAAGAGGAAGAAAAAAAAGAAAAAGAAGAAAGGCAAAGCAAACGGAGAAGAAAGAAAAAAAAGATTTAAAAAAATCACAAGCAGGCCCAAACTGAAATCAGAACAAAAACTCAGAAGCCCCTCCTCAAAGTGAACCTCTCCTGAATGAGCTTCTTACCTTCCACAGCTTTGTCAATGAGATCGTCCAGAATGCCAGCCACCACGGCCTGTGAGCTAAGCCCCGCCTCCCCTCCCTCTCCTTCAGGACTCTCTGCCGCCGTGGGGTTCTTTCCACCAGGCGGATCTAAACATGAGGAATATAGTAAAATTATTTAAGTGTTTGCAAAGTGCAAAATCGTGTCCGTAGAGACTGTTCTAAGCACATGCATGCACGCACTCACACGTTACACACGCAGGCACCCGCACACATGGGCATGCTGACTATGCAAAACTTAATGTCAACAATATACGTAAAGAGTGTCTACACAATTAACAGGTCGCTGAGATTTGAGTGACAGACAATTAGCCAATCAGCATGCACGAGTGAGACAATTAGCCAATCAGCATGCACAAGTGTCCTTCATGACTCTCTGCCTCTGTGGGGTTCTTTTTGCTGGGCGGATCTAAGCATGAGGAATGGATGTGGAGAGTGTCAACACAATTAAGTGGTCACCGAGATTTGAGGGACAGATAAACAAAGTTAATTATTAGCTGATAAGCATGCACAAGTGTCAACGCAATTAATGCATCACTACGATTTGAGTGACAGACCCCAATCAAACCAAACAGCATACATGTACAAGTGTCGGAACAATTAATGCATCACTGAGATGTGAGCGACAGGCCACAGTCAGCCAATCAGCATCCATGTACAAGTGTCAGAACAATTAGTGCATCACCAAGATTTGAGTGACAGGCCATGAGTCGTCAATCAGCATAAACAACTAACAAGTCTGTGGCTTTTGCCACCAGCACCCCCCCCCCCACACACACACACACACACACATATGCACAAGGACCTCAAATTAACAAACCCAACAAGCAGGCTGCAGTGACAAGTAAACTCCCCTCACCTGGTGTGGCTGTTCCATCAGAAAGAGGCACGACAGCATCCCCTGCTGCCTGAGACGCTTGGCCGTTCTCTTCACCTCCCTCCCCATCCCTGGGAGAGCTGCTGCCTTCTCTGCTCTCTGTGTCGGCACTGCCCTCCTTCGAACCCTGTGAGTATGAATGAACGAAGGAATAAATGAAACTTTATATATGGCGCATAAAAACTTCCACACAAAACCTAGCATGTTCACAGCGCCAGGTACACACAGTGCCTACATATATATGTAAGCTCTTACAAGCTAAAACTACCAAAAGACATTCATACCAATACTGGGCAATTCAGTGAAGCTGGCTTGCATGAGTGAATGCCCTTTGTAATCTTCTGTGCAAGAAGTTGTGAAAGGTTATCACTGCCACTTCCGGGGCTGATTTCTGAGCAGGCGTTGTTTTACACCGTAGATGTAACAACGAAAGTTGAACTCAGAATTGCGAAGCAGTATAAATGCCACCGCTGTTGTGTTTGCAAGAATTACAGGGGAAAGGTGTTGGAGGGTGGAAGAAAAGTGTCTTGGCATCGTATCCTGGCGGAACAGATCGTGAGTGCGTGGAAGCATGGAGAAAAAAGAGCATTTTTTGGGGGGGGGTAGCCTGTAGCACCAGCAACAAGTTCTTGCTTGTTGCCAGACACGCGTTGATTACAGGCCTTCGAATATGTCTTTGAAGCTGGCACTGTAAACTTCGAGAATTCTTCCACTGTGAAGAAAGTATGCACCAGAAGTAAAAACAAGGGACTTAGGCGAGGTCAGGTACAAGTCGAGGGAGTTAACAACCTCACCTGAACCACCCAACAGTCAAGGACAGGCACTAGAGAAAACTGACACATCAGCTGCATCAGGGGCCGGAACAGCTCGGTTGATAGAGCGTCCGACGGAAAAGCCAGGCTCAATACTGACCCGGGTTCAAGTCCCCAGCGCAGCAAGGAATTTTTCTCCCAGTCAACTTCCAGTGCAGACTCTCTTACAGTGCTCCTACAGCCCCTGTGTGCAATCACACGCTTCAACATATATGCGCATGTTAAAAATCCAAAACTGGCAGCCATTCCGCTGTCTGGACACACGAAAACACCACGCACACTGCAAAGAATGGGTAGAGCTGCTCCAGCAGCTGCTCTGCTGTACCTGGGTTAGGCAATCTGAATTTCCCGCAAGGGACAATGTTAAAAAATAAAAAATGCCAGTCTCTTGCGACAAGTCCCTGCACAGAAGACCAAAGTCTGATGGTCTTAGCCAATTTATTTTAAGGGGGAGGGCTTCACCGTACCTTCATAGAGATACATTTCACCGTACTTTGAAAGAGAGGCAAATTTGCACACACACCTCATTTTCATGACACTCTGTCAAACATTGAAGATGTTTTCCATCGTTAATTTGTCTTGTTCTTTTCTCCTGTTCTTTTCTCATGCATATTCTGTGTGTGCACACATGTGTGTAAGCACACACAAGTGCAGGTGTGCACATGTACATGTGTGTAAAATAATGCATCACACATTTGTCAAAACTAAATTCTGTCCTGTCTTAATAAAAAAAAAAGAAAAAAAAAGTGTGCCTGGTTTGACCTTATGTGTGTTGTAATCTGTTCGTATGATGATGTAAAGGCTACCAGTCACCTGTTTTATCATTTTCCTTACCTGCCCTTCACTTTTGCCAGATGCTTTGCTGTTACTACGCTCTCTCTGCTTTGCATCCTGCTCCTGCACACACACACACACACACACACACACACAGTGCAACAGGTAAAGCACATGTATAGACACAATGTAACCAGTAGAAACAGCACCTGCATAAACATAACAGGTAAAACAGCACCTGCATACACACACACACACACACACACACACACACACACACACACACACACCTGCACACACACAGTGCAACAGGTAAAAACAGCACCTGCACACATTGTAACAGGTAAAAACAGCACCTGCACACAATATAACAGGCAGAACAACACCAGTATACACACTGTGCAACACAGGTAAAAACAGCACTGCACACACACAATTAACAGGTAAAAACAACACCTGTATACACACAGTGCAACACAGGTAAAAACAGCACCTGCACACACACAAGTAACAGGTAAACACAGCATATGCATATACACAGTGCAACACATGTAAAAACAGCACCTGCACACACCCAATGTAACAGGTAAAAACAGCACCTGCATTCACAGTGCAACAGGTAAAAACAACACCAGCATACACACAGTGTAACACAGGTAAAATCAATACCTGCACCCACACAGTGCAAGAGGTAAAAACAACACATGCATACAAACAGTGCAACAGCACCTGTTTTCACACATGCAGCACTTTTCACCCCCCCCCCCCCCCCCCCCCCACTGCTACACACATGCTGTACTTTTAACATACACACACACGCACGCACACACACATACACACACACACAGTAGTGCACACCATCCTTTTATGCCCCCCCCCCCCCACACAGACAGTAGTGCACACATACAATACTTTAAACACACACACACACCAACACACACAGAGCAGTGGCCAGATGTTGTACATTTAACACACCCACATATATGCCCGCTTGCACACACATACACATGCACACACACACATGCGCATGCACACACACATGCACATAAACACACACATGCATACACACACACACACACACACACACACAATACTCACAGCTTGCTGCTCCATACGACTGAAGATAACATTGAGCATCTGTGTGAGAGTTGCCTTGGCTGTGGTCTGATTGACCAGGTTTTTGCTGGCCAGGTAGATGTTGTAGCAGGTTCTGACCGCTTGCAACACCGTCCCTTCATGGATCTCACAGGTGTTGGTCGTCACAACCGTTAACAATGCCTGTGACACAAAGCGTCATCAAGCATTAACATGTTTCTCACCAGTGGCTGGTTGTTGAGGTAGCCAGTATCCACTGAAGTTTCATTGGTCTGTATTTTAGTAGTTTGCTTTGGTTTTTGGTTTTTGATAACAGTCCATTTACATGCACAATTTTCAAACTTTCAACATAATTATTTCAGGTTGATATAATTTTACGCTGATGAACAGCTGAATTTCACAGAATGTACAGATAGTTCTTCTTTCATTCACAACCATCATTCTGATTCTTCTTCTACCACCACACCTTGTTCACGTGTTTTCATGCCATTGGCCAAATGTTATAATTTCTCTTGCTGAAAAATGGACATGGGAGCTTTAATCTGCACAACAATCTCTTTTTTTTTTTTTACTTCTTTGTCCCTTGTGGGAAATTCCTTTAGTTCAGATCCACCCGCACAGATCAGAATGTACGCTTACCTTGATAATTTGTAACTGGACACCTTCGTCCGTTTGAGGCCCAGTGAAGCAACCGCATATGGTGTCCACAATGCGGTCAATCAGACGCTTGCCTGGCGCAGTGGTGTCAGGAGCACTGCCCGTCAAGTGACCATAGGCAATCAGTTTCTGCAACAAAAAAGAAGTCTCTTCCATTCAGCACATCATTAATTCATCTTGTCCCACCCTGGCAACCTGGGGCACTGGAGGATGTTCTGCTTTCACCGATAGCTTATAAATGTTGAAATAAAAACCGATGTATCAATTTTCCTTGTCATGTGTGTGTGTGTGTGTGTGTGTGTGTGAGAGTGAGTGCGTGTGTGCATGCACGTGTGGATGCACGTGTGTTCTGAACATTACTCATGTGTTTGGGGGTGTATGTCAGTGGAAGAAGCAGGGGCAGGTGAGTGGGGAGAGAATGTGAGAGTGAGATTTTGACATATTTACTTTACTGTTATTTTAGATGTACCTTCTTGAGCCCATGTGTCGAAGGAAAATTTTCATTTTTATGCTTTGTATATTGATGAATAACAAAGATTTATTTGACTGATTGATTTTATTTGATTGATTGATGTTTTCTGTTTCAATATTTAACAATGTTCTTAAAAAGAAGATAAATATCATTTGCATGACTCAAGACCTATGTATAATCTTTATATATATATATATATATATATATATATATATATATATATATATATATATATATATATGATTATACGTATGTCTGATATTTGCGTCTATAATATAGATCTATACAGAAAGCTAGCATATTGTCTATGCCCACTGTCACCTCTCAAACCGTACACTTTTAACCTGTTCACTGCCCCAGCCGGTAACATTTCCAGGCCAAAAGATGCATGGACACGCCTGCAAACAGTACATTTTCTGGTCCAATAACTTCTACTTTCAATGCTTTGCATTTTCGTGATTATTTTTTCACCTGCCAGTACAATAAAAAAATATATAAAAAAATACTTAAGGGTTTAAAATTGCGCACTATTATTGGTCGTTTTCAAGTGACATCATGGCAGTGAAGGGGTTAATGCAGTTTTGCTCCACCTGCTTTTTAGTAGTTTCATATGTAACTACATCATAGTCAGGTGCTAAAAAGTAAAAACATATATATATAGCAAACATAACACATAGAGATGTCATATTATTCTTACGTACTACTTGGACTGCTGCCAGCCTGGAAAACTGCCACTGAAAACAGACATGCTGCCGCACCAGGCTGCATCCACACTCTCTTTGTGGGTTTAATCAGGCGTTCAACGGAACACTGCTAGCTGTATGTGCTTTTGATGCACTGTTCAGACTAAATCAATACAACCAAAAAGATCATGGGGTGGTCCACACACACACGCACAATCCAAGCACACACACACAGACAAGCAGTAAAACACACACAGGCACTGGCACAATCCACTCCCACCAACCTGCAGGCAATCAAGGGCAGTGTTGACAATCCGGGGACTCTTTGACTGGCACGCTAGCTCAAAGGGCAGGAAGTATTTGTCCGCTTCCACGACCCCTGCCTGCTTCGGCTGGGGCAGGGCAGACGACTCTGGTGACTCATCCCTGAACAGTCACCATGGATGTCAGCATCAACTTCCGCATATTTTTAAAAACACCAAGTATGCAGCTTACAAAAATCCTGGTAGTTCTGACTTTGAGAATCAGAATCAAAGATGCATGCATGATACTTATAAAATATTTCATACTAATAAAAATGTTGACCAACTGCTTTAAAAAATGTAATATTATAAATATATATATACTGATCTTCAAGTTCAACTGGTAATAATCTAATATACCCAAAATGACTGGTTAACCTGAACCCTGACAAACTGTGATTTCAATGTTTTGCTGATTACAGGACAGCATTTTGTGCAAAATAAAAACTTTTTAATGACTAAAAACCTAAAATATATTTTGATAACTATCATTTTTCTTTTTTTTTGAATCCCACTGTCAGTTCCGACACATATAATATGATCATAATTTAAAACACAAACAAAACTAAACATTAATTCTTAGTTATTAGAAAGTTCAGTGGACAGTCACCCTGATGATATGACGTCAAAGTTAGAGCTATACTGTACATACTTGATCAATGATGTATATTATAATTTCAATTTAATTTTAAATACAATTTCCAAACAAAGCACCACTTATTAAGTTATTACCTTCATAACATTTACTAGTTTAGACCCATCAGAGCAATAACACCTAACACTGTAAGTGTAACAGCCAGAGCGATCTTAGGCAGTGAAATGTAGTGTAACTTGTAGCATTTCTGACTCATTGTCCCCTGGCATCATGCTGTATTATTAATTATATTTTTTTAAATTTGCTGTCCTGTTCTTTGACTTTGCCATGAGTATTACTACAACTTACAAGTACAGCTATTACTGTTTCAGTGTTTGTTTTCAAGACCTTATTTTTATTTTTATAGAACATCAGCACAGCTTAGGACAGTGACAAGTGTGAGTCTACCAGTTTTGATGGGTCATCCACATGCTGCTGTTACAGCTGTATTAATTAATGAAAGGATATTTAAAAAAAATAAAAAAAATCCAGACCTAAACTGAGAAAACAGAAGTAATATTTTACTATTTATAAAACACTTTATTATTACACTTTAGTATTTTACAAGTTACTAGAACATCCTAAATCAAATCTCACTGATCACTTAAAAACAGGGAACTCACTTTTTCTTTTGTTTACTGTCATTTTTCAGTTCATCTGAAACAAAAACCACATGTGTTTTAATACTTTTATTACTAAACACTGGGTAAACTTGAACACTTTTTGAAGGAAAGAGAAAAGACAGCAAGATAGGAAATCAATTGTACAAAGAAACAAAACATACAACTGTGTTTAAATTTAAAGGATACATGTCTTAATACTATTGTATTAAAAAACTATTATCAATAGTAATAATAGTTTAATACTGAGTGTTAACGCCACAGGTTTGAGTGGACTGCCATGATGTGATAAATTACCATTATAATATTTGGATTTAAATACATCAAGACTAACTGGCCAGTGGCTATGGTAAAACTGACACTGTGAGTATTCTTTATCAGTTCATCATCTGATCCATGTAAAAAAATCAAATAAAAAAAATCAACAGCAATATCTTCTCTATATCAGTATATGCACACACAGAATACAGATCAAAGCAAAATTTTGTATCCAGTGCAAACATCTGTTCACCATCTCTGCTGATGGTGTTCAGTTCAAGTACATTATGACCTTTAGAACTTAACCAGTAATTATTAAATTAACCAATTAATCACCTGTAAACAAACATGCAAAGCCACAAACATAGAGATCAATGAAACTCAAGCAAGACAAGTTAATTTTTTAAAGCACTGTTTACATACTTATATCAAAAACACAATCTGAACATCCTAGTATAGGACTAGGAGTGGTAGGGGAGTGGTTGCTGGTACTGAGACCGAGACTGAGCACTTGTAAAGTTGTAGGTGTTAGACTGTTACATTTTTACAAGCACAAAACTGACTGATACGGTGTTATAGTTAAATAATTCTAATTTATTGCTGTCATGGTTTGGGCATAATGAGCCAAATACACCACTTTCTCTGTTAGCCACTTGACAGCACACTGTCAATGTCATTATTGATTTGCCCCTGGGTATAAATAATGACACAATTCACCTTGTTTCAAAATCAGGTAAGCAGTTACCAGTACGGATCATACTGTCTACAGCAACTCACATTTCAAAACTTCTAATTTATCGCCATACGATAAAAGCACCAGTCACACAACAGTTTCAAAACATAAATCATCCGATTGTCAACATCAAACATTAGCAGCTGCATGATAGAACACTTCCTATTATATTACCTAGTGCCACCTCACAAGCTTTTTTCAGTTGCGAATGGTGAGTTTTCTTGATTTCCTTATCACTCAGTATCTTCTCCAACGCTCTGGTCAAAAACATTTTGATGATCGATGATAGAGTCAACCGTCTAAGTGCATTTCAAGCAGCCGATGTTCAAGTGAAACACCGGCTACACCTCTTTGGGTATTTGCTGTCGCATAACATCCGCCATGCTGGAGTCACGTGACAATGCATCTTCTAAAACGAAAAATAATATCAGCTACACTTTGAAATGGTGAAAGCGTATGTGTAATACATCGCTGATTTTTTACACATGATCAGCACAATAAAATAGGAACATTATTAAACTTAAACTTTTTTCTTTTTCTTTTTTTAAATTTAGTGCGGGTCTGTGGTAGTGGCTCAAGAGGAACTACTCTTCTAGATCATAAAGTAATTGTTCCCCATAGGTTGTTCCCCCTTGAACAAATAATAATGGAAATTTGTAAAGCGCCTACCCTGCGGCTCAAAGCAAATGCGTACTGTTCGAAAGTCTTTGTTGTGCATAATAATAATAATAATGACTCATTATGATGATAGTCACTTGCTATATATATGCGTGTAAATGAGTCATTTCGCCCCTCGCCCTGGAAGAACTGATTGCGTGGAGGGGGAGGCGGTACTGAGTCGGTACAAGTGGTCACTGTGGTTCAGTCTCAGTATGAACACATTAGCACACGACAAGGTATGAGACCATTGTGCCATAAATCATGCAGTAAGCTCCAGGTTTATACTGATGGTCAGGCGACGGCCGAAATTAATAGTGGGTCTGTCCGCTTGCCATATGGCATTGCACTGGCACTGATAATGACTGACTTACTTTTAAATTGTCACTATAAATTGTTATTATTCAGTATTGTTTAGGTCCATTCGGCCTTGGAAATTAATATTTTTGTTAAATCTGGCATCGATAAATCAGAGGGAATAGTCGACGATACCAGTATGTCCGGCGGCTTGGCCTTATATGTATAGTGATGGTTCAGTCTTAGGCCGTTTCCGACTGACTAGAGTCAGTCTTTGTGTCAGTCACTAGTGACTGAGTCGTCATGTGTGTGTGTGTGTGTGTGTGTGTGTGTGTGTGTGATGTGTTGTTTTTAACAGAGGCAACATTATTTTATATTTGTGTATGTAGTGTTTTGTTTTACATTTGTGCGTGGCGGACTGATTTCGCCGGGTCAGTTGCGGATTTCACTATTTGCCGAGAAACTGAGCGGTTATGAGAAGTGCACGGTCAGTTTTGACTGAAACTGATTTACAGCGGGCTTGACTGACTGACTGACTGGACCACGGGAGAAGTTTCGCCGCAGGGTGGCCGCCCAGCTCCGGTTCATGCAGTTGGGCCCTGCCCGGTCCGAGTTCAGTCGATGCACACTCCGAGCATCACTTTCCGGCACCTTCCTAGTCCAAGGAAGGATGTCGTAAACCAGTGCTTGGAGTTCGATGTGACCTGTGCGGCGGTTAACAGTACAAGACGTTAAAATCCAGTTACTACTGACTAACCGTTGGATTAATCTCTGACTAGGGCTAAAATATAGTTCCTTCGGAGAAAGGACTTTTGATAGTTCTGGCCGGGTTCACCCGCAACTGACGACTAGGGACCTTTCACATTACGGTCATCCGGGTTCCTCACCGTCGGCCGCGACAAACGCGAGACTACCAAAGGCACCGTTGCCATAGAAACGGCTGAGGGAGTGGGGCAGTTACGGAGTCCAAGGCCCCTTGTGCCGGCCGGCTGGACCCAGCGCCCCCCCCCCCCCCCCCCCCTCCCCCCTGGGCGGCAATGGCGTCTGTAGTGTTGCTTTACGTTCACAAAAACTATCAGGCTTATTAAGGACGGGGAGCCCAGGACGGCCACCTCGACTTCCACACAGCTCCTGAGCTATGGCAATGGTGCTGACATTTCGTCTCTTTTTAGATAATAATAATAATAATAATAATAAATCATTGTTTTGGTTTCAGTAGGCCTGACTGCCAGTGACCGATGTCTACCGGGAATATCCAGTTCAGATTATTAATTTAACCTGTAAGTGTTTACACAGTGTCAAACTAACTGTTCACGGATATGAACATATCAACTTCGATCCGTGGCACACATCAGTGTTCACTCAGTTCAAGATCGTGCAGCGACAGCCTTGTGCTTGGGGGTGAAGGGGCAAGTGAGGTGTGTCAGTCATGTGATAACCGGAGGCTGGGCGATGTGTGTGTGTGTGTGTGTGTGTGCATGAGATGTCTATTCACGGTATCTCACAGAGAGAGAGAGAGAGAGAGAGAGAGAGAGAGAGAGAGAGAGAGAGAATGGCACACATACAGTATAATTATAGTCAAGCGCTATTTTTTAAACGTTTGTTGTACCTGTCTGAGGCAGCGTGTGTCATGTATATAAGATTATGAGAGAGAGAGAGAGAGAGAGAGAGAGAGAGAGAGAGAGAGAGAGAAGAGAGAGAGAGAGAGACAGAGAGAGAGAGACAGACATCCGCTTTGAAAGAGAGAGGCAGACAGAGAGTGAGACAGGCATACAGAGACAGAGAGAAGACTAGATACAATTCTTTATTTACAAAGGTAATAAGCATGTGTGCTTTTTTACATCCAGCCCTCGCCTAGACAAGGCACTATTTTAGATCTGAGAGAGAGAGAGGGGGAGAGAGAGAGAGAGAGAGAGAGAGAGAGAGAGAGAGAGAGAGAATGGCACACATACAGTATAATTATAGTCAAGCGCTATTTTTTAAATGTTTGTTGTACCTGTCTGAGGCAGCGTGTGTCATGTATATAAGATTATATCAGAGAGAGACAGACAGAGAGAGAGAATGGCACACATACAGAATACAGTCAAGCGCTTTTGAAACATTTGTTTACCTGTCTGAGGCAGCGCGTGTGTGTGCGTAAGATATGTCCATATATATGAGAGAGAGATAGAGGGAGAGGGCATGCACAGTATACAGCCAAGTGCTATTTTTTATAAATGTTTATTTTACCCGTCTGAGGTGGCATGTGTGTGTGTATGAGATTGTATGTATATATGTGTGAGAGAGAGAGAATTAAAAAAATGGCATACACAGTATACAGCCAAGCGCTATTTTTTTAAAGATGTTTTTCCTCTCTGAGACAGCATGTGTGTGTGTCTGCGTGTATGAGATTTTATATATAGTCTAAAAAGAATGACAATGACATAATCCATTGCTGAACATCAGTTTGTTTGGAAACATAGAAGTTAACATTCCGCCTGATAGGCTTGGTCATTCCGAAGTCCAGTCTGCATGTTTCTTCAGCACACATGCACATACACACACAATAGTATACTGAAACACAAATCTCCTCTAGAAATATTTTAATCAAAAGCACTATGTAACACAAAGTGCAAAAAACAGTTCAGTGGTTTGGGGTAGAAGTACATGTAGAAGAATAAATTAATGTAGGATTTACCCACAACAAACAACAGGAAACTAATGAAATAAATTACTACATTCTTCGAGAGTACAAGCTGCCTCACATCCATACACACTTGCTATCACCATTCAACAGTAATTTTACTTTCATCCCAGAAGTGTTGTTCGTATGCACATGACAATCAATCAAAACAAGAAGTGTCACTACCTCTACCTGTTTGTTGGCTAATGCAAATGAAATATTGAAACAAAACAAAATAATGAACAGTAAACACCATAAAAAAATTCTCATACTGAACAGTAAACATAATCAAAAACTCCTACTGAACAGTAAACGCAATCAAAAAAAATCATACTGAATAACAATTTATCTTTTTTTTTTTAAATCTGAGAAAAAATGAGAATAATTTATCTTAAAATGAGAACAAAATTAAGAAATGTACAAGTTTTCCTTTTCTAAACCCATTTCCCCCCAACACTGGAATGGTTTTTACAATCAGCATTTCAAGTCTTAACATTTCCGAATTTTTATAAAACTGATGTAAAAAAAGAAGTGAAACAAAAACTTCACCTTCGAGGATCATGGGGTTCATTTTGACACACGTCACAAATACACTGATCAAGCAAATGTTGCTGCCAAAAGAGAACGAACAAAATATATAATCCAAAATGGTGCACACCAGCAAATACATAGCACCAGTATTCTTTGAAAAGCGTAACAGATGGATGCGCACAGCCAAGCATTCAAATTCCAGTACATTTGTTGCCTAAAGGCCCTCCCCATTGCCAGTCTTACATCCGCAGGGACTTGTCTTACATACATGCACACACAAAAACCAAATATCACTTTAGTTCCTGAAAACAACAACAACACAAAACTCCTGTCTCCCATTACTTTGCTGCTGATTTTTGTTGTTGCTCGGGTTTTTGACACACAGAATAAATACAGCGAGGTTGAGCAGTAGTTTGATAGGTACTGAATGATACAACAGCACAATCAGTTTGGAAATAACTTTTTCAAAAGTGGAGAAAATAGGAAACCATTAGTACTAATTTTGAACCTGCGACCTTGACCTTAATGAGAGTAACCCAAACTGTTTACTTCACACAATAGGCTGCCAATCACCTGGAAAGCTTTATTAGCTAATCGAAACACCAAAAATGATATTCTGCATGAAAAGCCCAAAGGGTCTGCTCCACTAGGTAAAGCATAGCAACAGAGTGAAAGATGGTGTGATTCCAAACAAAACCTTCAAAACATGCAAGGGCGCATTTTTATTGAGGACAAGAGTCACTTGATCACTGGATTTGGACTCCAAACATAGTCAACTCCATCAATCTACACAATAGTACCACACTGTGGCCAGACTGAAAAGTTTGTGAGACCGGAAGGAACACTGAATGATGCTCACTGAGAAACTCTCTATGCACTAGCATACTAACTTTGGTGGGAGTTTAATGTGGTTTCAAATAAACAGAATGCCCACACAACCGTACCGAGCTTGGTTGCAAAATGCTGGGCAGTTCAGAAGGTCCCACAGTAATGTTCTTAAGGATCTGAACCTTTGGCTTTGTTGGGACTGTGAAGACAGCAATCAACACTTTCTACAAAAACACTTCCGCTCATTGCTATGCAACACCAAGGTTCTCATGACACTGTCCAAGATGATGATTTGAACACACACACCCCTGCCCCCATTAATTCTGCCAGGAACAGATAAAGGCAAATAGCGAAAACCAAATATTGATGGATATCACCGAGAATGGAGGATTTCAAAATTATAATGAAGAAGAGCAAGAAAACAAAGGTAAAGACGCCAAAGGTACCCTGAAACTGTGTGCAAAAGTCACAAAAAGGATAGTTTTACAGTGCGCTCAGCACTACTTTAGCACACAGTACTGCAGTTTTGGATCAGTCTATGATTCTCATAATTATGGATACACATTACATAATTACCTACCATACACAGGTTATTTAAAGTCTATAGTACTTTCACATATCAAGACACGAGGAAAGAAAGAAGTCAAGTGTTTATCAAACAATGATACACTGTGTATAAAAAACTTATAATTTTTATGGATGCAGAACAGTACTGCCCCCCACCCCAACCCCAAGAAAAGATGGTACACTACTAGTTGCACTTTTGGTTTGTTTCAAAAATATCTATAGTAGATATATATGTATCAACTACTAGTTCCTGTTATATTTATACTTCAATAGGTTAGGACAGACCTGTTAATTTTTTGGTGATCTTTTGACCTTTTTCAATTTCAGGTGCTGTGGTAACTTTTAATGTAAACTCATGAAAGATCTGTAACTAATTGTACACTGCCCTGCCAACAAAGGTAACACTAACCCCCCCCCCCCAAACTATGTCAAACAAACAAAAAAGGTCAAAAGCGTAGGCAATTAATTACTTTGACAATGCAACTTGAATTGACAGTCACAAACTCAACCAACACATACTGAAAGACAAACGGGTGTACAAAATCACATCAAGAATAATCATTCACCAAGAAATGAAGTGTTAGGTTCAGCCAATATACAATACAACTCACAGTCCAAATGGCAAGATACGTTTTACAGATTACAATTACATATGGTCATGAAAAGAAAGTAAAAAAACATCAGAACTTAAAAATCATCACAATTTTGAACAGGCAGATGTCTTGCAAAAGCAGTCACACATTTAGAACCAATACAGTGTGCAACACAACGGACAAAACTAAAAATGTTCATGGTAGTTCTAATGTGTATCAAAAATCGGGGAGCAAGTTCTCCAATGAGTCTCCACAGAACTGGTTACTTCCCTTGGTACTGGCACACATTTAGCAGTAAACCGTCTCTTTCAATGATGCACTGTTTCTCAGTTCTGATTCTGTTTCAGCACAAAGCCAGTTCAGGCATACTTCAAAGCTCCATCTTTCTGGTGTGAGATGTAGCATGCGTGGTAGTCTATGTCTGCACAATAAAGCTGACAAAAGTTTGTCTTCTTTTTTTTAAGGCGGTTTTCTCATTTTTATCTTGTTGTTCTTTGCAGAGGACGTAACACTGAACAGCTTTCAACTCTGACACAATCAACCACTCTTGTTTCAGTTTGTTTAATATCAACACTGTGGTCAAATGACAATCCTGGCAACAGTCTATCCTTTAGTGTTGTGCCTTCGCATGTGTTTAGCAAGATGGTCGCTGCGCATGAATTTGCGGTCACAAGATGAACATGGAAATCGCTTCTCTCCAGTATGGGTGCGCATGTGTCGAGAACGCTCATCGGATCGTGCAAAGGTACGGCCGCAGTTCTCCCACTCACAGACAAATGGCTTTTCACCTAAAATACAAAAAAAACAAATCCAAGCATTAGCATTGCAGAGATTTAAAAATAATCCATATCCAGTCATTAGTACTGAGGAGACAGGAAAAAAATCTGAATCCCATCATTAGTACTGCATAATGGCCAATTAGGATAAGCGATACAGTTGTACGGGACAGCTTCAAAGCATTGGGAATAAATCAACTACCCGGTCACTAGTTTGGGACCAAAATGACTGAAGAACTAATAACAAATAATATGATACATCTGTTCACACCAAAAGATCCTTCTTTTGTTGTCCTACCTTTCATTTTTCCAGTTTACGCTGTCAATAGTGACATACACCTTTGCTAGTCAACCAAAACAATCTGTGCTTGATCAGTAGTTGAAAACTGAAATATAATGTGTAAATTTGTATGTCAGTGAAAATCCCCTGGACACAGCAAAATTTGCTGGCAGGTTTTCCGTCCCCAGTCACATTTATAAGGGAGGGCACGCTACTTATATCCCAGGAAACTGTGGGAGTAAGTACAAAATAAATGGGTAGGAAATAAAATTAAAAGAACTGGGAATAATCATAATACCAACCAACAAACAAACAAAGCCATTTACCAGTGTGAGTTCTGATGTGAGCCTTGAGATGGGAACTCTTGAAGTACGTCTTCCGGCACGACTTGTAGTGGCAGACATGAGTGCGCCGCCGTTTGCCGTCCAAAGGCGCCACCACCTCCCCGTCCTCCACACCCAGCCCTGGGATGGCAGTGAAGGATGAGGGAGCCGGGGCAATGGGGCAGTATTCCGTGCGCCCCTTGCTTGTCCCATGCACTGGATGCATGGTTGGAGCGCTGCAGGGTGCAGCGGAGCTGTTGATGCCGCTGACGACAATAACCTGCAGGAAGGGGGCCTGAGATGACGTGGATACGGCTGCACCGCTGCCAGGTGTGGTCACTGCCGACACGGGCAGCGTGAGGGAGCCGTTGACAGTGGAGATCTGAAGCAGTGGAATGTTGGGGAGAATGGTGGGAGGAGGGGGCGTTGCGGAGGGTCTGCATTTTGAGGTAGGGGTGGTCTGAGGGGCAGGGGTGGCGGCAGGCGCTTTCACAGGCTCTGGTGGGCCGTTGGCAGTCCTCGATGGCACGGATGAATGTGAGTGAGTATTCTTCCAGTCTTGCGTTGCTATTTTTGTGTAGCAGTCAGGGTGAACAAGAGTGGTGTCAAGTGGCTTGCACTGTGGCCTGCCCCCATCCCCATTTTCTGCCTGCTGTGGCAAAGTTGCCGGAAACTTGCTCTGAACACAGAGCGACTGTCCGCACCCACCCAGAGCCTGAGGCAGTGAAGGGTTTTCTGAGAGTCTGGGAAACTTCACTGGAGCCACGTCACTCACAGAACAATCACTGTCTGTGTCAAACTGGAGGTGCTGCCGCTTCCTCAGAGGCTTGCAGCTGTCTGGTATTCTACTCAAGGTGTTGGAGATGGAATTCTGGACAATCACAGACACTGGCCTGCCCATCCTCTGGTGCATGTTGATAGGGGGTTCTTTCAGGAGCTGCAAAATAAAGACATACTTACAGTAATTCAAATGACCACGAAAGAACCAAGATCCATTATATCGCATCAGTCACATAACATGTTTGCAAAAAGGTATGTGTACATAAATTATTCAATGTATGCTTTCAACAAACGGTGGAGGAGAGAGAGAGAGAGAGAGAGAGAGAGAAGAGAGAGAGAGAGGAGAGAGAGAGAGAGAGAGAGAGTTTTGGAAAAAAGAACAGGGAATAAGATGTTACTGATCAGAATTTGCACACACCAGCAGAAGTGTTACAAATTTTCTACTTGTGGAATAGTTGTATAATGAAACCTGCTAGCCTGAAGGAATACATTGCTTGTCTGTTCATAGCCATGAATTTTTATTCAGAAAACCTTTTCCTCCCATTCTTCTGCTTTTTAAAATTTTTAGGTTTGTTGCAGTTTTAGCCAAGTTACAATGGTGATAACTCTGCACTTAGATAGCACTGCTCCGACTTCTTCCTGCAGTCAAAACATTTTTCCACACCACAGAAGGCAAAAGTTATCACTAGCCTGATGGGCTAGTGGTTTTTGATCTCGCCTTGCCACAAGGCTTTCCGTTTTCCCTCCCTCAGGCAATCAATCAAGGCAAGTCCGGCGCATGTAAAACAACAACAGTAAAACTGACCTGCTCCAACTTGGTCTCTTTCTTGACTGCGGGGCCGGCCAGGGCGGGGCAGGGGGAGAAAGGATCCTGACTGCTGTCGGTCTGCGGGGAGGAGCAGGAGCAGGAGTCCTCGGAGTGTGGCGGCGTCAGGCACCCCAGGGGGCCGCCAGCGAAGAGAGGGCACCTGGTGTCCCTCTCCTTGGCTTGCAGGTGAGCCAGGTGAAGAAGTGACTCGGCGGCGTACATGTCTCTCATCGACATGGCCTCCTTCCCGCTTTGAATCATCTGAAAGGCAGCCAAGAATCACAGTCAACTCGCTGCAACCTCAGTGGATATTAGTACCTCTAGTCACAGTCAACTTGCTGCACCTTCTGTGGTTGTTAACTCTAGTCAACTCTCTGCACCTTCTCTGGATATTAACTCTAGACATATTGGAGCCCCCCCCCCCCCCCCCCATGCACAGACACATGCAAATAGTACTGAACACTGCCCCTTCCCCACTCTCATCCCCACCCAAATGTCAACATAAGTATGGATGAAAAATGATTTAGAATATGCATATATATATATACCTGTACAGCTAAGATATAATTTTTATAGCTGTGCATGTGGACACACATCCAATTCAAACAAAATGGGGAACTGAGTGTGTAAATTTAATTACTACTACAACACAAACATGTATTATTAATTATTTTTCCAATAATAAACATTTTGTCTGGACCACAATCTAAATCAGATTTATAGATCACTGGAAAAAAGTTTTTTTGATAGCTATTGTCAAGACCAGACCACAATCTAAATGAGATTCATTGATCACTGGAAAAATGTTTTCTGATTCTGTGATAGCCAGTGTGTCATGACTGATTTATATTGTTGGACCAGTGTAGTGTTGTCAGTAACTGGCTTTCATTGTTTCAATGGCCAGTAACAAAGTCTCACATTTGTCATAAGAACTGTGAAAGCAATAGGGTAATTAATTACCAGCATGTGTCCTACCCTGACATTTGTTTTAAAAATGTAGGTGGGGTGGGTGCATGTTTGTGATGGTGTCAGAGAGAGAGAGGACTCGCGAGTGGGTCGCGATTTAGAGTGATGATGATGATGAAGTGATGCTTAATGTCCTCAGATGTCAGTTGACATATTAGGGACAAGTTGTGACCAATGCCGACGAAGCACGGTTCAATAATTCTTTACGTCCACGGAAACCAGAAGGCTCGTTAGGACGGACAGCTCAGGACGGCCACCTCGACTCTCACACAGCCCTGAACTATGCGATTTAGAGTCAGTGGTCTATAAGATTTATAAACCCAGCCGTCGCCCCTTAGGAGCTAATAATAATTGATACGGGAGGATGGGAGCGAGGGAGAGGTGAGGGTTGTTTTCCAAGCACGAAACAAAACACCGTGACCGAGCGCTGTTTTCCAAGCAACTCTGACTGAGCCATATCACGTACACTCGTAGTGCGAACTAGCATGGAGCAGTCTTTACAGCGAGGAGAATGAATGCGGGCGAATGCATTTATAACATTACATCATAAGTAAAAGCGCGTGCATGATTGTCCAGCAAGTTTCAGACAATCGGGTCAGGGAACGGCCGCAGCCGCATGCGTAGACTTGCCAAATAAGGCCAACTAGGTCGCGCGCGTGTCTATGGGGCATGCACTTCCTACTTCCAGCAGACGAACAGCCTAGCCCCAAACAAACTTGACCTACATGTTTTTCCGTCCATGTTGCTCATCGAGAGCAATCAACGATTGTAATGACGACGAGTATAGGTCACGAAAATTCCTAAAAGTATCTTCAGGGGCAAGGAAACACGGGAAATTCGTTGCATAACGCATGAAGCCTGCTTTGAGACCTTTGACCCCGACACTCCCCCACGCCCACAGATCACTCGGTTCGTACGTGATCGCATCTCTGCAATGCATGATCACTGGACAGGATATCTCCAATTCACAATT
>JABMCL010001779.1:52500-60000 GCA_018857735.1 Alviniconcha marisindica | reverse complement strand
TAAGGCGTTAGGCTGGTAAGTAGAGGGACTTCGGTTCGAATCTGCTTCGGCTCTCCTTTCTCTTCAGAAGTTTTGGTCTGTGGGCACTGTCTTGTGACTTTGTCCCTCACAATTATGAAACGTTAAAATGGCTCTCATCGCTGCCCGTCTTAATGCAGAAGTCATTCTGGTGGCGACAGTGTAGCGATAGGAATATAATCTCCCTCTCCCCCCACCTCCATACCCACTTCCAGTCGCCCCCTCCCCCTTCTCCCCGTCCCTAATAAGCCTTATGGTTTCTGTGGACCTTAAGCATCATGTTTACAACGCTCTTTCTATCACTGTGCTCCAGAGCAAAGGAATTCTCTCACGTTTGACATCTCATGCATTCATTGAAACTGGGTTTCAAACTAGACTCACCTCTACAAATAACACTTCCGCAGCTGATGTCATCGCTATTCTGTCTTCTTTAGTTTTGCCCGCTGTGCCGCGTGAGCGTGCGTGTAGTAGTAGTAGCAGCAGTGTGTGTGTTGTGAGTGCGAGTGTGTGTGTGTGTGTGTGTGTGTGTGTGTGTGTGTGTGTGTGTGTGTGTGTGTGTGTGTGTTGTGAGTGTGCGAGTGTGAGTGTGAGTGTGTGTGTGTGTGTGTGTGTTTTAAGTTAAGGGAGACAATGGGGCCTTTTTACAGACTGTGCCGCTCCCCCCCTCCCCCCCTTCCCCCTCCCGAAATACACACACACACACACAACTTTTTTTTTTTAAATGGCATTTTCTCGGATACTGAGTAAGCAAAATCTTAATTTAAACTCTGCGGCCATTCTTTTATATTATATTAGTTCGATTTGGTTTTGGTGATACCGGTCACAGGAGCTGGATGAAGTTAGAACCGAGACACCGTCATGAAAGTTAGTCCCCCCTCCCGGTCTCCTCTGTTCTAAATATTTTGGACTTCCCAAGTTTTCAGCACCCTACCCATACCCCTGTACCTCCAACCCCCTCCCACCCACCCCCCCCCCCCCCTTTCCAGCGTTGCTCCTTCTCTCCCCACCCCCTCCTTCCCCTGCCCTCCAATTTTTCCTTGTGAACTGTCGTCGTAACTCTCGTAACTCTTGTCACAACAAAGGCCCGTAACGGAAAGCTCTCGCGACGCGGTCAATAAATTACTTCAAATGGTACACACACACACACACACACACACACAACACGCACGCACGCACGCACGCACGCACGCACCGCACGCACGCGCACGCACGCGCGCACGCGCACGCACGCACGCGACGCGCACGCGCACGCACACGCACGCACGCACAACACCACACACCACACAACACACACACACGCACCACACACGCACCACACACACACACTGACACACCACCACGCACGGCACGCACGCGCACGCACACACACACACTACACACACACACACCACACACCACGACACACACACCCAACACACACACACACACACACACACACACACACACACACAAATCCCGCTGACAGTTTTGAAGAATGGTTCACTTCAGACGGTATCTAGACATCCGCGTGAAAATTCACTGCGTTGTCGTACTAAATTCAGTCAGGATATGGGTCACGTGGTGTCGATGCCATGGTAACCAAGATGTCTGTGAAGTACTACGTACATGTAGGCCGTGCAGCAACTTTGGCCAATGTCCTAAAAACCTATCTTCCATGTTAGGTTCGTTTTCACGACTGCAGGACTTACTGACGATTACTGACGACTGCAGGACTTAATGATGATTACAGGACTTACTGACGATTACTGACGACTGCAGGACTTAATGATGACTGCAGGACTTACTGACGATTACTGACGACTCAGGACTTAATGATGATTACAGGACTTACTGATGACTATGAGGACTTACATGACTATAGAACTAGCCGATGACTACAGGATTTACTATGACTAGGGACTTACTGATGACTACAGGACTTACTGACTAAGACTTACTGACGACTACAGGACTTAATGATGATTACAGGACTTACTGATGACTATAGGACTTACTATGACTATAGAACTAGCCGACGACTACAGGATTTACTATGACTATAGGACTTACTGATGACTACGGGACTTACTGACGATTACAGGACTTACTGACGATTACTGACGACTGCAGGACTTAATGATGATTACAGGACTTACTGATGACTACGGGACTTACTGACGATTACAGGACTTACTGACGATTACTGACGACTGCAGGACTTAATGATGATTACAGGACTTACTGATGACTACAGGACTTACTGACGACTGCAGGACTTACTGACGATTACTGACGACTACAGGACTTAATGATGATTACAGGACTTACTGATGACTATAGGACTTACTATGACTATAGAACTAGCCGACGACTACAGGATTTACTATGACTATAGGACTTACTGATGACTACAGGACTTACTATGACTATAGGACTTACTGATGACTACGGGACTTACTATGACTATAGGACTTACTGACGACTACAGGACTTACTATGACTATAGGACTTACTGATGACTACTGGACTTACCGACGATTACAGGACTTACTGACGATTACAGGACTTACTGACGACTACAGGACTTACATGTCTTACTGACGACTACATGACTTACTGACGACTACAGGACTTACAGGATTTACTGACGATTACAGGACTTACTGATGACTATAGGACTTACTGACGATTACTGATGATTACAGGACTTACAGTGCTTACTGACGACTACAGGACTTACTGACGATTACAGGACTTACTGACGATTACAAGACTTACTATGACTATAGGACTTACTGACGATTACTGATGATTACAGGACTTACAGTGCTTACTGACGACTACAGGACTTACTGACGATTACAGGACTTACTGACGATTACAAGACTTACTATGACTATAGGACTTACTGACGATTACAGGACTTACTGACGATTACAGGACTTACTGACGATTACAAGACTTACTATGACTATAGGACTTACTGACGATTACAGGACTTACTGACGATTACAGGACTTACTGACGATTACAAGACTTACTATGACTATAGGACTTACTGACGATTACAGGACTTACAGGACTTACAGGACTTACTGACGACTACAGACTTACTGATGACTACAGGAATTAACTGACGACTACAGGACTTACAGACGTTTACAGGACTTTTAGGACTTACTGACGACTACAGGACTTACTGACGATTACAGGACTTACTGACGATTACAAGACTTACTATGACTATAGGACTTACTGACGATCACGGGACTTACAGGAATTACTGACGACTACAGGACTTACTGATGATCACGGGACTTACAGGAATTACTGACGACTACAGGACTTACTGACGATTACGGAACTTACTGATGACTACAGGACTTACTGACGATTACTGGACTTACTGACGATTACGGAACTTACTAATGTCTACAGGACTTACTGACGATTGCAGGACTTACTGACGATTACTGGACTTACTGGACTTACTGATGACTATAGGACTTACTGATGACTACAGGATTTATTGACGATTACGGGACAGTTGCTGCCGTTAGCCAGATAGCTCCGCCCACTTAGACAAGCGGAGTAAACAGTACAACGTGTAGTGTTCGAACGGCAGCTTTGAATTGCACAGACCCAAGAAGTCTGATCATCGTTTCCGAAAACAGCACGTGTGTGTACAGGACTTACAGGACTGTACACACACACACATACACACACGCACGCACACACACACACACACACACACACACACACACACACACACACACCACACACGCACGCACGCACGCACGCACGCACGCACGCACGCACGCACGCACGCACGCACGCACGCACGCACGCACGCACGCACGCACGCACAAACACACTCACACACACACACACGTTTGCGCAGAATCGTAAACATGGTGCTTTACGTCCACAGAAACTATACGGCCCCGCGGACAAATAAAGTCAAGGTGCCTTTTGCTGCTGAGAATCAAGAATATTCAGGGTTCTCCCATTCCTTAGTTTTTTTAATATTTATTTTTTAAAGTTCGATAGACTAATTATAGCTCATTAGTCTCCAGCACTTTGCATGGCAGAAATCCTGTCCAGGGTCTGACTTCTGTCCTTGTTCACTCCGCCAGTGTTTTTATGTTGTTTCTTTGGTGTGTGTGTGTGTGTGTGGTGTGGGGGGGGGGGGGGGGGGGGGTGCGGCGTGCGTGCGTGCGTGCGTGCGTGCGTGCGAGCGGGCGTGCGGCGTCAGTATGTGTGCGTGCGTGCGTCAGTGTGTGTGTGTGCGTGTGCGCGTGTGTGTGTGCGTGCGTGCGTGCGTGTGTCAGTGTGTGTGTGTGTGTGTGTCTTTTTGTTTGTTTTTGTTTTGACCTGCAAACTGGCTTTAAGCATAATATAAAGCGATGCATGTTGAGAACTGTTAATCACATATTTACTGGTGACTCATCTGATGGATTTTGCTTCAGGTTTTGCCCTTCTGTTATTTGCATTCTCTTGACGGTTTACTCAGTGTTTGCTTCCTTCGTTTGCTAGACTTGTTCTCGGTGAGGCACTAGTGGGCTCGGAGATCCCATAAGGAAGGGGGGGGGGGGGGGGGGGGGCACGGGGGGTGGGGGTGGGGGGGTTGGGGGGGGGGGGAGGGGAGAGGGAAAACTCTAGCCTACCTTACCCCACACAGTTACAACCTTTCCAGAATGATTTCTGCAAGAAGGTGAGCAGCGGTGAGATCCAGAGCCGAAGCGGATTCGAACCGAGGTCCCTCTGCCGCTTACCAGCCTAACGTCTTACCGCGAGGCCTAACCAGTCATTCGACCGCGTAACTTGAGCCGGTTCGGCCTAGCGGTTAAGGCGTTAGGCTGACGGCGAACGCGGTCGACGTCAGTTCGGTTCGATTCGACTCTGGCCTGGTTTTGGCTCAGTCTCCGTTCTCTTCAAAAGTTTTGGTCTGTGGACACTGCCTTGTGACTTTGTCCCTCACAACTGATGAAATATTAAAATGTCTCTCATCGTTTCCCGCATTAATGCAGGTGTCATTCTGGTGGTGACCGGTAGCGATAGGTATATAATCTCCTTCTTCCCCCACCTCCATACCCCCTTCCCCCCTTCGTCTCCGTCCCCAGTGAGCATTATGGTTTCTGTGGACGTTAAGCACCAGGAAGGTAGTGTTGCTTAATGTCCTCAGATGTCAGTTGACATATTAGGGACAAGCTGTGACCAATGCCGAAGCATGGTTCAGTATAGCTTTATGTCCAGGGAAACCAGAAGGCTCGTTAGGACGGACAGCTCAGGACGGCCACCTCGACTCTCACACAGCTCCTGAACTATGGGTTAAGCACCACGTTTACTTACTGGCCTTATCTTTCTGGCTTTGCTTTGGTATCATGGTACAGTCATATAGCGGTAGACTGGTCATCAGATACTAACTTATATACACGCTTGCCTACCTGCCTACCTACCTCTCTAACAGGCATTCTTTCTTCTTCTTTTGTTGTTGTTGTTGTTTTCTTTGTTTTAATTTAATCAGCCTCCTTCTTTCAAGTTTCGTTCTGACTGTCGACACGATACGAGCTTTTTGAAAATTACACAAAAGAAACGATTCTAGAAGACGCACTACGCCGCCTGCATTCGTTTGTTTTGTTTAGTCAAGTTTCGACCCTTTTGACTTTCTTCCTTTCGCTGTTTAGTCAAGTTTCGACCCTTTTGACTTTCTTCTTTTCGTTGTTAGGTCAAGTTTCGACCCGTTTGACTTTCTTCCTTTCGCTGTTTAGTCAAGTTTCGACCCGTTTGACTTTCTTCTTTTCGCTGTTTAGTCAAGTTTCGACCCGTTTGACTTTCTTCCTTTCGCTGTTTAGCGGTCAAGTTTCGACCCGTTTGACTTTCTTCTTTTCTCCTTTCGGTCGTCTCTTTCCTGTCTATCCCCACCCAGTTCATTATGTTTATCCCCCACCCCCCACCTTCCTACACACACCTTCTCTCTCTCACACACCGTCCTTTTCTCTCTCCACCCCCCCCCCCCCCCCCAACTCCCCACAGCCTTCTCCTTCCCTACTGTCATCCGAATTGCGTCATAAAACTATTCCGTTAAGACTGAAAACATCTCCACCTCCACCACCACCACCCCACTCCCTCCCCCCCCCCCCCACACATCAACCCCCCCCCCCCCCCACCCCTCTCCGCCATTACTGCCGTGATTCTTTATGTCATGCTATTGCGTCAGGTGACCCGTCCCAGGATGCACAGCGTCGTATTACGAAGTTGGAATGCTCTGACACAGCACTTTACTAGTGACGCAAAACTGACAACAAACAAACAAATAAGAATAAGAATAAAAAGTAGGGGGGGGGGGGGGGGGGGGGGGGCGTGCAAGAGGGGGGGAGGTGACTGACTGTTTGTCTCCACTCTCAGTGACTCAGTCGGCCCCCTGAGACAGTGAGAGGCAGAAACTCGAGTAAAGTAATAGTCTCGGTAGCCTCAGCGTCTGTCTGGGTTTTTCATGCCATACGGGAATTCGTGTATCGGGCATCTGACCTTGGAGCAGTTCAACCGACGCGGCCTTGAGGGTTCATGCCGCAGTGCCTGTCTCGCTGAGTGTCTGCAGCGTGGTGGTATACAGACAGACCACGATCTTTTCTTTTAAGTCAGTCTTTTTAGTGTGTGTGTATGTGTGTGTGTGTGTGTGTGTGTGTGTGTGTGTGTGTGCGCGTGTGTGTGTGTGTGTGTGTGTGTGTGTGTGTGTGTGTGTGTGTGTGTGTGTGTGTGTGTGTGTGTGTGTGTGTGTGTGCCGCGCGCGCGCGCGTGTGTGTGTGTGTGTGGTGTGTGTGTGTGTGTGTGTGTGTGTGTGGTGTGTGTTGCCGGTGTGTGTGCGTGCGTGCGTGCGTGTGTGTGCGCGCGTGCGTGCGTGCGTGTGCGTGCGTGCGTGCGTGCGTGCGTGTGCGTGCGTGTGCGTGCGTGCGTGCGTGCGTGCGTGTGCGTGTGTGCGTGTGAGTGTGTTGCACGTACGCAGTGTGTCATTAGCGTGTGCTCAAGTTGCCGTGTGTGCACTAACCCAGCGGCCGGTACGCTGTGTCATCAGTCGCTCAGTGATGACGGACTCTGACTCAGCCGCGACTGAATCGAATGCCGCTGGCTGTTGTCTGCGGATTTGTTTGCGCAGTGCCACCATCGTCAGTTATTTACGACACGTGCCTTCTCAGTCAGTCACTGACGTGACCGGGTCTCCTTCATCTCAGTTCTTCGGTCTCCTCTGCAGAACTTGAAACCCGAGTCTCTTTACAATTATGAAACGCCGCCGAACAAATGTTGTTCACGGTGTTATTGATATTTATAATAGCTGTTGTCGTATATATATATATATAGAGATAGAGAGAGAGAGAGCGCTGTTCTCCGCTCTCGAGCAGACTCACTGCGCTCTCCTTGCCGCATGTGTAAGTCGCTGTAGCTTTTTATAGCGCGTTTTTAATAGCCACCACCGAAGTGATGTACTCAAGTTACAGCTCTGTC
>JABMCL010001779.1:37500-40000 GCA_018857735.1 Alviniconcha marisindica | reverse complement strand
TTTTTTTCCGGTTGCCGGCAATCACGTCTTGTCTACAGACGGGGTCAGTGCCGCGGAAATGCCGGGCTCTGTCTCAGTGTAACAGCTTCAGAGCTGTTTCTGTGTGGACGTAAACCGGCAACACTGAACGAACGCAACGGCTTTTCAGTCTTAAAAAAAACACAAAAAAACAGTAGGCGGACATCAGCTGTACTGTGTACATGTCAGTGAGCCGGTTGGGTCTAGCGGTAAGGCGTTATGATGAGGCTGATGAGGCTCAGTGGTAAACACTGAGGAGGACCTCCGTTCCGCGATTCCGCCCCGCGCTTTCGGCTGTCCTCTCTCTTCAAATATATATAATTTTTTTTTATTGTGGTCTCAGTGTGGACACTGTCTCAGTCGTGACTTTGTCCCTCACAGTTAAATAAAACGTTAACCCCTTCACTGCCATGATGTCATTTTGAAAACGACCAATAGTTTGCACTGACTTGAAACCCTCAGTAAGCCTTTTTGTCTTCTTTTTCGCAATAGCGTGTCGGAAAGGATTTTCATCAAAACGCCGCATAGTACTGAAAGTAGATGTGTTACAGGACCGGACGGTTTCACACAGTTCCTAAGCTCTGACGAGAGAGAGAGAGAGAGAGGGCGCGCGCGCGCGAGAGAGAGAGAGAGAGAGAGGGGGGGAGAGAGAGACTCGGGAGAGAGAGAGAGAGAGAGAGAGAGAGAGAGAGAGAGAGAGAGAGAGAGAGAGAGAAGAGAGACAGAGACAGACAGACAAGAGACAGCAGACAGACAGAGACAGAGACAGAAAAGAGAGAGAGGAGAGAGAGAGAGAGAGAGAGACAGAGACAGAGAGCAGAGACAGAGACACGAGAGAGGGAGAGAGAGAGAGAGAGAGAGAGAAGATGGGGAGAGAGAGAGAGAGAGAGAGAAGGGGAGAGAGAGGAGAGAAGAAAGAGAGAGAGAGAGAGAAGGCGGGGGAGAGAGGAGAGAGAGAGAGAAAGGGAGGGGGAGAGAGAGAGAGAGAGAGAGAGGAGAGAGAGAGGAGAGAGAGAGAGAAGGGGGAGAGAGAGAGAGAGAGAGAGAGAGAGGGAGAGAGAGAGGAGAGAGAGAGAGAGAGAGAGAGAGAGGGGAGAGAGAGTACAATGTTGCTTTGCGTCCACAGAGACCATCAGGACTATAAGGGACGGGGGGGGGGGGGGGGGGGGGGGGGGGGGAGCCCAGGACGTCCACCTCGACTTTCACACAGCGGCTCGCGGCCTGAGCTCTCAGACTGAGTCAGTTCACTGGCACGGTAACCTATTCCAGGTTTTGAACGAAGAGAAAATTTAATAGCTCTGGGAGTCTCAGCAGAGGAGCTGGAACTGACTCGGGGCGGGGTGGGGTGGGTGGGTAGGTGAGGGGGGGGGGGGTGTGGTTGTGTGTATTTCTGCATCCGCTGTACCCGCCATCATCAAGTCTGAGCAACGCTGTACATACACACTACGAAACCAGGCACCACCCAAACGCCCGCGCCCGTCGACAACTACAAAGCCGGTTAAGTCTGCCGCCGGATAGACAAGGGGAAGTCTGTGGAAGAAATAAGTCACGCGCCGCCGCCTCTCTCTCTCACTCACTCTCTCTCTCTCTCTCTCTCTCTCTCTCTCTCTCTCTCTCCTCTCTCTGTGTGTGCATGGTTTCCAGCCTTATAGGCTACCAGACGCCGGCAGAGCGGCTTTCCGGCACCAGTCAAACTGAGTCCAATTATATTATTATCAAGCAAGCAGTTTCCGTCCGTTCACGCGCTGATCACTCCCTGCCCATGGCGGAGGCGTGGTGAACACACTGCCTGGCCACGCCGCGATGACTGAGGCGTGGTGAACACACTGCCTGGCCACGCCGCGATGACTGAGGCGTGGGAGCACAAACTCCCTGGCCAGGCAATTTTAGTGGCGGGAAAGTCCAGTCCGGCAGGGCCAGTCGCCGGGTTTGAGTTTAACTGGGCGCCAGTGTGCCGGTTTGACTGACTGACTTAACCGGTTGCGTCAAGTGTGACGGTTTGACTGATTTAACTCGGTTGCGTCAGGTGTGACGGTTTGACTGACTTAACTGGTTGCGTTAAGCGTGACGGTTTGACTGACTTAACTCGGTTGCGTCAAGTGTGAGGGTTTGACTGACTTAACTGGTTGCGTCAGGTGTGACGTTTGACTGACTTAACTGGTTGCGTCAGGTGTGAGGGTTTGACTGACTTAACTGGTTGCGTCAAGGTGACGTTTGACTGACTAACTGGTTGCTAAAGTGTGACGTTTGACTGACTTAACTGGTTGCGTCAGGTGTGACGTTTGACTGACTTAACTGGTTGCGTTAAGCGTGACGGTTTGACTGACTTAACTGGTTGCGTCAAGTGTGACGTTTGACTGACTTAACTGGTTGCGTCAGGTGTGACGTTTGACTGACTTAACTGGTTGCGTCAGGTGTGACGTTTGACTGACTTAACTGGTTGCGTCAGGTGTGACGTTTGACTGACTTAACTGGTTGCGTT
>JABMCL010001779.1:22500-27500 GCA_018857735.1 Alviniconcha marisindica | reverse complement strand
AGTCAGCAGTAAACGGTACCAATTCAAATACAGTCAAAGTGATAAGCGTATCTTAATATTTACATTCTTCACCTCACTACAACCGTCAGAAGTATCACACGGGAAACCGCTGTAGGTAAAACTAACGCAGTTAAAAGTAGGGAGAGGATTTGGCAAAAATAAAGGTGAACGGACACGGGAAGGTAGAAATTAGGACAAGGAAGAGGTTCCTGGCAGTGGGCGAAGCATGCGAGGCTATATTCTGACCTACTCGGGCTTTAACAGGGAGAACGTTTGTCAGCTCTGGGTTTCAACCTTCGCAATACGTTGTGGGTCATAATGGACCCACAGACAGACAGGAAATCGCCTACATATCACAAAAGCGATTTAGGCTATCGCCTAGAAATTTGACATATTCCTCAAGTTTTATTGTGCACACGTAGACTCTCTCTTTTCATTTGTTTACTTCAGAACATAAGCAAATGCTGAAGGTGTAATTTGATCTAAACCGTTCCTACATTCTGTTGGTCAGTCTCACAAACACTCCACACACACGCACTCAAACACACACACACACACACACACACACACACACACACACACACACACACACCACACACACACACACACACACACACACACCCACACACCACACACACACACCACACACACACACACACACACACACACGCGCGCGCCCGACCCCACTACCGCACATAACCCCCCACACGCACACACACACACACTCCCGCGCACGACACACACACACGCTACGCACACACACACACACACACAACACACACACACACACACACACACACCGACGGGGCACGCAAACACACACAACACCACACACACATACCGCAACGCACATACACACACGCGCGCGCGCGCATACACACTCACGTACACACACACACACACACACTTACGCGCGCGAGCGCACACACACACACACGCATACGCAAGCACACACACACACACACACACACACACACACACACACACACACACACACACACACACACACACACACGCACGCACACACACGCACGCACACACACACACACACACACACACACACACACCACTACATTTTGACAAACCGCCCAACTGGGGTCTTATTAGGGAAGCCGGCGCAATGCGCGCGGATGTGAGGTATGAATACCGTTGATTCCAAACCAGCCACTCTGGATCGTTTATGGCATCACGCGCAGGGCAGCAGACACGATTCCCATCATCACCGCGTTTCCTGGCTTAATCACGTTTGTCATAATCAAGTTTCCTATAATCACGTTTCCCCGGCTTCAACCCACTGAGATTGCTTTGTTGTGAAATTCGGTGTCGTTTTCCGTCATAAATTTCCGGACTCCAAAGGTCAGTCTGGTGGCAGCCGCCTTGCCGCGGTTGCATTGTCAGGTTAGAAAGTGATGCGGGGAGCGGGGATGGCTCAGTGGTTAGAGCGTCGGACTCGTGATCGAAAGGTCCCGGGTTCGAGTCCCGGCAGGAGCGGCGGGAGAATTTTCTTCTCCAGGGTCAACTTTCTGTGCGGACTCTTTATTTCGGTATCCGTTCCACCCCCGGGTTACCGCAGTAACACGTAAAAGATCCCGGCCATTCTGCCAAAAGTGCAGGTGGCAGGTTACAGCTAAACACACATACACCCTACCGATGTAGCTTTGAATAAAGTAACACTTACCTGGTGCATGGTTGAATGGTGTAGGCAGAACTTGCGCCGAAACGGCAGCATTTCATGTTCACGAGAACAGCGCTATACTATGAATAATAATACTATAGCTTGACTGTGAGCCGGTTTGGCCTAGTGGTAAGGCGTTAGGTTGGTAAGCGGAAAGACCTCGGTTCGATACCGCTTCGGCTCTCCTTTCTCTTCAAAAAGGTTGTGGTTTGTGGACACTGTCCTGTGACTATGTCCATCACTTCCTACTGAAACATTAAAATGGCTCTCATCGCTGCCCATCTTAATGCCGCAGGAACCATTCTGGTGCCGACAGTGTAGCGATAGGTATATAATCTCCCTCTCCCTCCATACCCCCCTTCTCCCCATCCCTAATAAGCCTTGTGGTTTCTGTGGACGTTAAACACCATGTTTACTTACTAAAACTATAGTCTATGCCCAGGACTGACCTCTGCAGTAACTTGAGGGCGACAAAATGTGTGGGACGACAGCGGCTGGCCAGCTATACACACACACCAAACCCAGTCCACGGCGGCAATGAAAAAGAGGACTGGACTGACTGACGGAGAAGACAGCCACGTTTTATCTTGCGGGCAGCTCGACTTTCAGTGGAAAGAGAAAGACGCAGGCCGGGCTCGGTCGGTCCGATCCGACTTCTAGTCAAAGTTCCGGGTTTGTTGTACTGATCAGTTGTTATTATTGCCACGTTTCAGTGAAGAGGATTGCCAGATCAGAAGGAACAAAGGTCATCAAATCATAAGCAAACACACACATACACATACACGCACGCGCGCGCGCGCGCGCACGCACGACGGCTCGCACGCACGCACGCACGCACGCACACGCGGCGCAAGCCGCCGCACACACATGCACGGAGGCACGTACGCACGCACGGCACACACAGTGACACACACCCACGCCACACACCCACCCACACACCCACACCCACCACCACCACCACCAACAACAACAACTACAAAAATGCGTACAGTTTTAGACATAAACCGTCTAAATAATATTCTAAGTTGATTTTGTTGGATTTTTTTTTTTTTTTACCAGAATGGACCAGGACTTCGTTTTGACGACAGGGGCCACGTCACAATCCTCTTCAAAGCCAGATCAGGAAGACACAAAAGGTCATTAAATTACAGAGTGTGTTTTCTACGTACAGGGTCGTTTTTACGTGAGACCGACGTGATATGTCTATGCATGACATAGGGATTCAAACTGATCCTGGGGGCATTATGCCAAACCAACCGGTGACTCAGACGTGGTTTTTACGCGACTCAAAATGCTTCCGGCACGTTTTTCCCGTGTTGCATCCAAGGCCGGTACATCTGTACCAGCTATGGCCGAACAACTGACAGTGCACGTGTCCGATCCCCGGTGCGAGTTATCGTATTTACAACCAGGATGCAGCTGAGAGGCATTAAACTGACGGGTGCTGCGAGTTCAACTTTGTTGACCCCAGAACGGCAGGTTGAGGTCAAGTCAGAGTTGACAAAAGTTTCCTGGGTGGAAAACGGGTTTTTGTTGTTGTTGTTTGGTTTGGTTTGGTTTTGCAAACACAAGGACGTGATTAATATTAGTGCAGATACGCGCACACACCGGACAACATGATGTGCACCCCCCCCCTCCCCACACACACACCACAGCCTGCCCCACCACCACCCCACCCACCCACCCCACACGCCACCCCGGCTGTATCCTTCCCCTCGATTTCATACATTTACTCCAATGAAATATACAACACACACACACACACACACACACACACACACACACACACACACACACACACACACACACACATACACACACACACACACACACACACACCAACAAGCAAACAGCAAAACACAAATAAAAAATAAAACAAAGCAACCCCACCCCCACCCCACCCCCACCCATCCACTCCCCCAAACAACAACAACAACAACAAAACAACAAACCTTTTCGTACAAAGCATGGTAAATCACACGCACACATGACACTAAAACAACAAATTCAACAACTCTTTAAAATTAGCTACACACACACACACACACACACACACACCACACACACACACACAACACACACACACACATGAAAAACCCACTTAATGCACACACATGACACTGAAACAACAACAACGACTCTTTAAAATTAGCTACACACGCAACATCACACTGAAACAACTGTAAACACACACAACAACAACAACTCTTTAATACTACAGTGTGAAAAAAGCTACACACGCACAACATGACACTGAAACAACAACTCTTTAAAATTAGCTACACACGCACACACACGACACTGAAACAACTCTTTAAAATTAGCTACACACGCACACACAACAACAACAACTCTTTAAAATTAGCTACACACGCACACACATGACACTGAAACAACAACAACTCTTTAAAATTAGGTACACACGCACACACATGACACTGAAACAGACAGTGAAACAACTCTTTAAAATTAGCTACACACGCACACACATGACCGAACAACAACCAACACAATTAGCTAGCACACGCAACAACATGACATGAACAACAACGACAACTCTTTAAAATTAGCTACACACGCACACACATGACACTGAAACAACAACAACAACAACTCTTTAAAATTAGCTACACACGCACACACATGACACTGAACAAAAACAACAACTCTTAAAAATTAGCTACACACGCACACACATGACACTGAAACAACAACAACGACGACTCTTTAAAATTAGCTACACACGCACACACATGACACTGAAACAACAACAACTTTTTAAAATTAGCTACACACGCACACACATGACACTGAAACAACAACAACTCTTTAAAATTAGTTACACACGCACACACATGACATTGAAACAACAACAACTCTTTAAGGGGGGCAGGAAACAAGACTGAGAGGGAGGTCTGGTTGTTATTGTCGTTGTGAAGTTGTTTTTACTTTCCTCAGTGTTTGGTTCAGAACGGCGGCAACCTGCACTAAAAAAACAACAACAAAAAAACCAAAATTTACACCGCACACACTGCCGAAAAAAACCCGCAAAAAACTTTTTGTCACAGAAACATGACCTAAAAAAACCCGACGACTTTTTAAAATTTAGCACACACGCACACACATGACACTGAAAAACAACAACTTTTTAAAATTGTACAAGAAAAGACCTGAAACAACAACAACTTTTTAAAATTTATTTACACACGCACACACATGACATTGAAACAACAACAACTCTTTAAGGGGGGCAGGAAACAAGACTGAGAGGGAGGTCTGGTTGTTATTGTCGTTGTGAAGTTGTTTTTACTTTCCTCAGTGTTTG
>JABMCL010001779.1:5000-17500 GCA_018857735.1 Alviniconcha marisindica | reverse complement strand
TTAATGTCCTCAGATGTTGGCTGACATATTAGGGACAAGCTGTGACCAATGCCGAAGCATGGTTCAATAAATCTTTACGTCCACGGAAACCAGAAGGCTCGTTAGGACGGACAGCCCAGGACGGCCACCTCGACTCTCGAGGAGTTAACTGGTTGGTTCTTGGATCAAAATTAAAGAGGATGTTGGTTGGTTGAAGTGATGCTTAATGTCCTCAGATGTCAGTTGACATATTAGGGACAAGTTGTGACCAATGCCGAAGCACGGTTCAATAATTCTTTACGTCCAGTCCACGGAAACCAGAAGGCTCGTTAGGACGGACAGCTCAGGATGGCCACCTCGACTCTCACGCAACTCCTGAACTATGAAAGAGGATGTACCTCTGGTGGAGTTTATATACCTTGCATTTACACGCATTCCAGGTGAGAGTTACCGTAGGCGACTCAGGTCTTCGCTGTTGTATTTGTGTTATGCATATCGAGCGCTAATTAACTGCTTTGTGTGTTGGTTCTTGGATTAGTTAGTTCTCCTGTGCATTCCTAGCGGAACATTTAAGATTAGACAGGTTGGATCGTTTGTGATCCTATTGAAACATACAAGACTAGACAGACTGGATCGTGTGCGGTGCTACCGAAACATTCGAGAATGGACAGATTGGATCTTGTGCAATCCTACCGAAACACACAAGACAGACTGGATCCTGTGCGATCCTACAGAAACACAAAGACTGGACAGACTGGATCATGTGCGGCATTCCGAGCGAAATATACAAGACTGGACAGATTGGCCGATCTTGTGAAGCATTCCTACCGAAACACACAAGACTGGACAGATTGGATCATGTGCGGCATTCCTACCGAAACACACAAGACTGGACAGATTGGATCATGTGCGGCATTCTTACCGAAACACACAAGACTGGACAGATTGGATCATGTGCGGCATTCTTACCGAAACACACAAGACTGGACAGATTGGATCATGTGCGGCATTCCTACCGAAACACACATGACTGGACAGATTGGATCATGTGCGGCATTCCTACCGAAACACACAAGACTGGACAGATTGGATCATGTGCGGCATTCTTACCGAAACATACAAGACTGGACAGATTGGATCATGTGTGGCATTCCTACCGAAACACACAAGATTGGACAGATTGGATCATGTGCGGCATTCCTACCGAAACATACAAGACTGGACAGATTGGATCATGTGCGGCATTCTTACCGAAACACACAAGATTGGACATATTGGATCATGTGCGGCATTCCTACCGAAACATACATGACTGGACAGATTGGATCATGTGCGGCATTCCTACCGAAACACACAAGACTGGACAGATTGGATCATGTGCGGCATTCCTACCGAAACACACAAGACTGGACAGATTGGATCATGTGCGGCATTCTTACCGAAACACACAAGACTGGACAGATTGGATCATGTGCGGCATTCCTACCGAAACACACATGACTGGACAGATTGGATCATGTGCGGCATTCCTACAGAAACACACAAGACTGGACAGATTGGATCATGTGCGGCATTCCTACCGAAACACACATGACTGGACAGATTGGATCATGTGCGGCATTCCTACCGAAACACACAAGACTGGAAAGGCATGATCCGGTGCATGCATTCCTCGAGAAACATAAATGACTAGACAGGTTTTATCCTGAGAAATCCGACAGATCTGTTCCTGTGCAATCCTGCCGAATCATGCAAGACAGACATTGGATCCTGCGTAATCCTACCCAAGCATACAATACCGGGCAGATCTGATCCTGTGCAATCCTCTGTAGAAACATACAGGAATAGACAGGTTGGATCCGTTGCAATTCTGCCGAAACATACGCGACAGGAAATATTTACCTTACGTAATCGCCTGCACCGAGTCCGACAGTCCGACCTCGTTTTGCCATTCAGTTGTCTCCAGTACAGTTTAAATTTTCAGCGTGCAGGATGGTGGGAACATGACACACTAACCTACATAATCATATGTTGTTCCGCTTATCAGCTATATAGTACGTGTCTCCGTCCGTGACCTTTCTCTCGTGGATCAATTGTACTTATGTATCCCACGAGTGCAAGCCTGCCAATGCCGCCTACAATTCAGCAGGAACTTTCCAGACACAGGTGTATCAGTCTGTCGTATCACTGAGCTCAGACGGTCCAGATTCCTGGTCTTGTTGTTGTTGCTGTCAAGTTCAGTCTTGTTGTTGAGTTCAGCCTTGTTGGTGTTGATCTTCCAGATTCGTGTTGTTGTTGTTGTGGTTGTAAAGTTCAGTCTTGTTGGTGTTGATCTTCCAGATTCGTGGTCCTGTTGTTGCTGTCAAGTTCAGTCTTGTTGTTGAGTTCAGCCTTGTTGATGTTGATCTTCCAGATTCGTGGTCTTGTTGTTGTAGTCAAGTTCAGTCTTGTTGGTGTTGATCTTCTAGATTCGTGTTCTTGTTGTTGTTGTCAAGTTCAGTCTTGTTGATGTTGATCTTCCAGATTCGTGTTCTTGTTGTTTTCAAGTTCAGTCTTGTTGATGTTGATCTTCCAGATTCGTGGTCTTGTTGTTGTTGTCAAGTTCAGTCTTGTTGGTGTTTATCTTCTAGATTCGTGTTCTTGTTGTTTTGTCAAGTTCAGTCTTGTTGATGTTGATCTTCCAGATTCGTGTTCTTGTTGTTTTCAAGTTCAGTCTTGTTGATGTTTATCTTCCAGATTCGCGGTCTTGTTGTTGTTTTCAAGTTCAGTCTTGTTGATGTTGATCTTCCAGATTCGTGTTCTTGTTGCTGTTGTCAAGTTCAGACTTGTTGTTGAGTTCAGTCTTGTGGGTGTTGATCTTCCAGAATCGCGGTCTTGTTGTTGTTGTTGTTGTGGTTGTCAAGTTCAGTCTTGTTGTTGAGTTCAGCCTTGTTGATGTTGATCTTCCAGATTCGTGTTCTTGTTGTTGTCAAGTTCAGTCTTGTTGTTCAGTTCAGTCTTGTTGATGCTGATCTTCCAGATTCGTGTTCTTGTTGTTGCTGTTGTCAAGTTCAGACTTGTTGTTGAGTTCAGTCTTGTGGGTGTTGATCTTCCAGATTCGTGGTCTTGTTATTGCTGTCAAGTTCAGTCTTGTTGTTGAGTTCAGCCTTGTTGATGTTGATCTTCCAGATTCGTGGTCGTGTTGTTGCTGTCAAGTTCAGACTTGTTAGTGTTGATCTTCCAGATTCGTGGTCTTGTTCTTGTTGTCAAGTTCAGACTTGTTGTTGAGTTCAGTCTTGTTGGTGTTGATCTTCCAGATGGTGTTGATCTTCCAGATTCGGGTTCTTGTTGTCAAGTTCAGTCTTGTTGATGTTGATCTTCCAGATTCGCGTTCTTGTTGTCAAGTTCAGTCTTGTTGATATTGATCTTCCAGATTCGTGTTCTTGTTGTTGTTAAGTTCAGTCTTGTTGATGTTGATCTTCCAGATTCGTGTTGTTGTTGTCAAGTTCAGTCTTGTTGATGTTGATCTTCCAGATTCGTGGTCTTGTTGTTGTTGTCAAGTTCAGTCTTGTTGATGTTGATCTTCCAGATTCGTGTTGTTGTTGTCAAGTTCAGTCTTGTTGATGTTGATCTTCCAGATTCGTGTTCTTGTTGTCAAGTTCAGTCTTGTTGATGTTGATCTTCCAGATTCGTGTTCTTGTTGTCAAGTTCAGTCTTGTTGATGTTGATCTTCCAGATTCGTGTTCTTGTTGCTGTTGTCAAGTTCAGACTTGTTGTTGAGTTCAGTCTTGTGGGTGTTGATCTTCCAGAATCGTGGTCTTGTTGTTGTTGTTGTTGTTGTGGTTGTCAAGTTCAGTCTTGTTGCTCAGTTCAGTCTTGTTGATGTTGGTCTTCCAGATTCGTGGTCTTCCAGATTCGTGGTCTTGTTGTTGTTAAGTTCAGTCTTGTTGTTGTTGTTGTTGATCTTCCACGTTGCTCAGCACGTGAATAAAAGGAGACAGGGTGTGGAGAGAGAGAGAGAGAGAGAGAGAGAGAGAGAGAGAGAGAGAGAGAGAGAGAGAGAGAGAGAGAGAGAGAGATGGGTGGATAATTGGCTTTTAACGCCCAGTCAGTTATAGCGGTAATATAAAGACGACTGAAAGGGTAGGCGTGTTTGCGCGCGTCACGTGTGTGTGTGTGTGTGTGTGTGTGTGTGTGTGTGTGTGTGTGTGTGTGTGTGTGTGTGTGTGTGTGTGTTTGTGTGTGGTATGCGCGCGTGGTGCGTGTGTGTGTGTGACTGTGTTGGTGTGTGTGTGTGTGTGTGTGTGTGTGTGTGTGTGTGTGTGTGTGTGTGCGTGCGTGCGCGCGCGTAGTGCGTACGTGGGTGTGTCACTGGTGTCAGTGTTTGCGTATGTGTTAGTGTTAGCGTGTGTGTGTGTGTGTGTGTGTGTGCGTAAGTGGGTTTGCCGCTGGTGTATGTGTGTGCGTGCGTGCGATGATGTGTGTGTGTGTGTGTGTGTGTGTGTGTGTGTGTGTGTGTGTGTGTGTGTGTGTGCGCTTGCGTGTCTCACTAGTGTCAGTATATATCTACGTGCGTCAGCGCGTGCGTGTTTCGGCAGCATGTGCGTCAGCATGAATTCTAGCACAGCATCCGCCACACTGAGAGGCCGGACAAACCGCGGAATGACTTTGAGGAGGACGACGGCGAGAAAGAAGACGGTCAAAAGGTCCGTGCACTCACTCACTCTAGTCTCGCGATTAACACGAAAGCCGGAGTGTATAGCTTATACATAATTATACGTACATCCGTGGTGTTCGGTTGATGTACACCTTTCCTGTTGGCTGCGACTGACTGAGAGAGAGAGAGAGAGAGAGAGAGAGAGAGCCCTCAGGGCAGGATGGTGGCTAGCCAGCTTAACAATACAGCCCCCTCGTTTCCGTCAGTCAAGGTCTTGTCCACGTTATTAACCCCTTCACTGCCCCAGCCCGTAAAATTTCCGGGCTGAAAGATGCACGGACTGACGCGCCTGTAAACATCATGGTCAGTTCAGGAGCTGCCGTGTGAGAGTCGAGGTGGACGTCCTGGACTGTCCGTCCTAACGACTGAGCCTTCTGGTTTCCGTGGACGTAAAGATTTATTGCACCGTGCTTCGGCATTGGTCACAACTTGTCCCTAATATGTCAACTGACATCTCAGTGAGGACATAAAGCATCACTTCATCATCATCATCATCATCTGTAAACATGTTATATTCCGGTCCTATAACACATCTACTTTCAGTGCTCTACGTCTGGATGAAAATCCTTTCACACGCCAGTGCGAAAAAGAAAACACTAAACAGGCTTACGGGTTTCAAATGTCGCATTTTTACTGGTCGTTTTCAAGTGATATCATGCCGCAGTGAAGGGGTTAACTGGTTGAACTTTACTCACCTTCACTCTCTCGGTGCGTGCCTCGGTGATGACCTGCGAAGGGCGGTCAGTGTCCAGTGCGCATAGTTCACCCACAGTAGCCTACTCGGCCAAGTTCAAGACTGATGAGGGTACACGTAGGCTACCCACGATTCGGGTCGGAATCTAGTCACGGTGGGATTTCAGTGACTCGAGTGTGTGTGTGTGTGTGTGTGTGTGTGTGTGTGTTCAGTGTGTGGGTATGTGTGTGTGTATGTGTGTGTGTGTGTGTGTGTGTGTGTGTGTGTGTTGTGTGTGTGTGTGTGTTTTATTGTGTGTGTGTGTGTGTGTGTGTGTGTGTGTTTTTGTGTGTGTGTGTGTGTGTGTGTGTGTGTGTGTGTGTGTGTGTGTTGTGTGTTTGTGTGTGATAGTGTGTGTTGTTGTGTGTGTGCGTGCGTGCGTGCGTGCGTGCGTGCGTGTGTGTGTGTGTGGTGTGGGTGTGTGTGTGTGCGGTGTGGTGTGTGTGCTTGTGTGTGTGTGTGTGTGTGTGTGTGTGTGTGTGTGTGTGTGTGTGTTGTGTGTGTGTGTGTGTGTGTGTGTGTTTTGTGTGTGTGTTGTTTGTGTGTGTGTGTTTTTTTGTTTGTTTGTGTGTGTGTGTGTGTGTGTTGTGTTGTTGTGTTGTGTGACGTGTTTTTTAGTGTTTTTTCTGTGTGTTTTGTGTGTGTTGTGTGTGCGCGCGCGTGTGTGACGTTTAACTTGATGCACGGTGGAGTAGACGGAAGCAGGTAGCCACCACACGTTTGATCAACATATGATTATCTTGATCAATTAATAACGAGTAGTTCTGCAAGCGTGCCAGTGACTGCCGGATCTCCGTTTGTAGTGCATACGGGATATTCAGACTTTTTTGCTCCCACTTCCACCACCACCACCAGCAACCCCCCACCCCCAAAAAAATCACCTCCCAACAGGCGTTCAAAAAAAGTGCACACAATATCTTTGTCACAGTCAGCCAACGGCAGCTGATTCCATATCTCCTCGTTTTGTTTTACAAACATATAGATGTATAAACCGATTATCAGTAGTAGGACAATAGGCTATTTTTTTAGCGTCACCTTTTCACCCCGGCCACCCGCCTACCCCGGATTAAAAAACCCCACAAAAAACTCACATTCATGTCTGGTACCTGCAGTCTGCGCATGCGCCACCTGACATACCTTCTTTTTTTAACTATATTTTTTCAGTCTATCGTGCCCTAACCAGCCAAAGTGCAATGTCACGTTCCCCTGGGAGCGCTGATCGAAAAGACGGGTATTTTGACTTAACCTCAGGCTGATTGACTTGTCCTAGTCGATCGGTCGTACTATGGTATACCGGCGTTCACACCGTATCTGCGATTCATCCTACCTCCCCCACCCCCACCCCCCCCCCCACCCCCCACCCCCACCCCCGCCCCGCCCTCCCATCCCCCCGTACGCGCCAGCGGTAAGGCTTAGGCTGGTCAACGAAGGGCATAAGTAAGTAACATGGTGCTTAACGTCCACAGAAACCGTAAGGCTTATTAGGGACGGGCAGAACGGGGAAGGGGTATGGAGGTGGGGAAAGGGAATATATACCTATCGCTACACTGTCACCACCAGAATACCTGCATGGATGGGCAGCGATGAGAGCCATTTTAATGTCTTCATCATTGTGAGGACAAAGTCACAAGACAGTGTCCACAAACCACAACTTTTGAAGAGAAAGGAGAGCCCGAGCGGTATCGAACCGAGGTCCTTCCGCTTACCAGCCTACTAGCCTTACCGCTAGGCCAAACCCGCGGCAGAAGGGCCTCGGCCGGGCTCGATTCAACTCTGGAGCTCGTTCCGTTTCACATTAATGTCCAGACTGGTTCGACAGATTTGTTGACGTGAACACTTGCTGCCGAGCGCCTCAACTCGGGACTTATGAGCCTTTACTAAAGCGCTTCACGGTGGCACACTACAGCGCTAGTTAGTCTGTGTCTGTCTGTCTGTCTGCGCTCTCTTACTGAGAGAGTGTCCGACCGCGCACTCTTCAACTAATCTGTGACTGTAGATTTACACGGCGCGTTCTTCAACAGCCACCGAAGCTTACCGGCAGTACGGCGGCGGTGTTTGGTTGTTACATGGCTGGTGCCGCGCAGTGCCAGTCTGCTGCCGCCTCGGCGCAAGTCCTGTGCACACACCACTGATACAACCGTGCGGCACCATTTTACAGTGTCAGTTTATTCCAAGCCACATACGTAGGGCGCACTGATGGTGTGTTTAGCGGCTGTAACCTGCCACCTGCACTTTCGGCAGAATGACCGGGATCAGTCTTTTAAATGCTACTGCTGTAACACGGGGGGGGGGGGGGGGGGGACAGATACCGAAATAAGAGTCTGCACCAAAAAGGTTGACCCTGGACAAACAAACAAAAACAAAAACACACAAACAAACAAACAAAACAAAAACAAAAACACACAAACAAAACAAAACAAAAACAAAAACACACAAACAAACAAACAAACAAAAAATCACGCCGCTCCTGTCGAGACTCGAACCCGAGGCCTTTCGATCACGACTGAGTCCGTCGCTTTACCACTGAGCCATCCCCTGACTGACTGCTGGATGGAGCCAAGCCAGTTCCGCTGAATGATCAATTCAATTGTTAGCAGCATCTCACTCACGGTCGGAAACTGGCAGTTAGTTAATCAATGCACACAGTATGTGACACGCGTCTCAGCGGAACCGCCCCTTTTGCCAGTGGCGTGAAAAAGGCGAACTTCTTAGTCACTAAAAAAAGGGGAAATGACCGAACCGAGATAGACTTCAGAGCTGAGGAGCTGTGTGAAAGTCGATGAGGTGGCCTTCCTGGGCTCCCCGTTCCTGATAGTCCGTACGGTGTCTGTGGACGTAAAGCAACACTGAAGAACAGAGCTGAGGAGCTGTGTGAAAGTCTTTGTCTCACAAGAACACATACTCTCTCTCTCCCCACCCACCATCTCTCCAGCTCCCCGGTGCACTCTCTCTCACTCTCACTCTCGCTCTCTTAACGACCGTAGAAGCAACTAAAACACTCAGGAAGCAATTCATGGGGGGGGTGGGTTGGAGTGGGTGGGGGGCGAAGGGGGGGGGAGGGGAAGGGGGGGGGGCTGAAAACTGCAGAGATCCTACTGGCGGAAAGCTGTCGTGAACAAGTGAGTTTTGAGTCTGGCTTTAAACAGCGGAAGCCGGGTAGAAGAATGTCTGAGATCGGATGGCAGAGAGTTCCAGACAGAAGGTGCAAGAAAGCTTGAAGATCTGTTTAAGTGTTGAGGAGCTTGAGACACTCACTACCTGCGGGCACGGAGCCAAGGCGGACATCACACCATCGCGGATAGCCTCGGTGGAGAAGAGAGGAGGGGAAAGAGGAGGAGCCCCAAACAGCCTTCTTTCAACTAAGCAAAGATCGTGTCCGTAGCGCATACACGTACGACTTTTGCTTAAACAGTTAATGGACGGCAAAGGACCACCAGGAACTGTTTCCAAGGCAACGCTGGGGACGAAACTGCGGCCGAGACTGAGACTCAGTCAGTGACGGGGTTGCGGAGCGCATGTGGGCTTTTCCGAGCGCATCGACACCATCTTGAACTACAAATGAACTCGATCTGACGGCCGGACACCACGTGGCATAATAAAACGTGCACAGCCACGATCGCCATGCCGGTGTGCACAAAGGCCAAACCGACCTACTTTCTTTCTAGTATGTAGGTCACGATCGCACGACCCAGGCCCAAGGACTTATATACAGATAGATAGACAGAAAAGGTAGAATGTGTAGGTCTATGGCCCATGTCAACATGTAGTAACAACTTAATTGTCAATGTTTAGTGTTTGAAGCCTACCGTGAATATATAATAGGCACATAGTGACGCCGAGTCAGCCATTTCTGTTCGATTACTGACGTTGTGTGAATCGGTTCAGACAATAAAGTACCACTCAGGTTCACTGTTCGTCAGTGTGGGGAAACTACTCTGCGAAACCGGCTGAGCAAATCACATCACATTATTTTATTATATGGCTATTTTGGGATGCCATAATTATGCCAAATTGAAATCCTGAACTGACAGTCTCTTTCAAAAGCTATTGACAATGCCACAGCCGTCACGATTTTCTCTCACACGACACAGACATGAACACTAACACACAACACAGGACACACACACACACACACACAAAACACACACACACACACACACACACACACCACACACACACACAACAAAAACAGCAACAGACAACAAAAACAACACACACACACCCCACACACACACACACCCCACACACACAACACCACACAACACACACCCACACAACACACACACACACACACACACACACACACACACACACACACACACACACACACACACACACACACACACACTACACACACACACCACACACAAAACACACAACACACACACACACACACACACACACACACACAAAACACACACACAAAACACTACACACACAACCACAACACAACAAACAACACACCCACACAACACACAACAACACACACACACACACACACACAAAACACACAAACCCCACACACACACACACACACACACACAACACAACCCAAACACACAACACACACACCCACACACCCCACACACAACACACACACACACACACACACACACACACAACCAAACAACCCCAAACAAACAAAAAAAGTTTTGTTGTTGTTGTTGTTGCTTTGTTTTTTTAGAAGTGAATGGTTCTGAAGGAACTTATTTAAAAGAGCTGACAGAGGTAAAATGACGGACAGAAACAGGGAGTTGGTTCCAGATAGCTCATGGAGCCGGGTAAAAGAACTGACAGAGGTAAAATGACGGACAGAAACAGGGAGTTGGTTCCAAATAGCTCATGGAGCCGGGTAAAAGAACTGACAGAGGTAAAATGACGGACAGAAACAGGGAGTTGGTTCCAGATAGCTCATGGAGCCGGGTAAAAGAACTGACAGAGGTAAAATGACGGACAGAAACAGGGAGTTGGTTCCAGATAGCTCATGGAGCCGGGTAAAGAACTGACAGAGGTAAAATGACGGACAGAAACAGGGAGTTGGTTCCAGATAGCTCATGGAGCCGGGTAAAAGAACTGACAGAGGTAAAATGACGGACAGAAACAGGGAGTTGGTTCCAGATAGCTCATGGAGCCGGGTAAAAGAACTGACAGAGGTAAAACGACGGGCAGAAACAGGGAGTTGGTTCCAGATAGCTCATGGAGCCGGGTAAAAGAACTGACAGAGGTAAAACGACGGGCAGAAACAGGGACTTGGTTCCAGACAGCTGGAGACTGGTAAAAGAACCGACGGAGAAAGGAAGAATGACGGACAGAAACTGTGAGGGACTGACTTGGTTCCAGACAGCAGCAGCATTGTGCCGGCACTGAGTGACCTACTGACAGAAAAACAAGACAGCCGTTAAGACCACAGACTGCTAGCTACTACAACGACCTCTGCCGCCACGGCTAGGGCTGAACTGAACTCGCTGGCGTAAACAAAAACACCGAAGCCGGAGTGGCTGCTGGCACAATCACTCAGTCATGGACAGTCTCAGTCGGTTAGTCAGTCACGCACTCCGCGGACTTTGACCACTGAGACCAGTCCAGCGGCAAAACCAGGTCACGATACACGCCGTCACGTGACCCCCTGTCGTGTACAGAAACGCCCCTTCCCACACCGCACGTGGTCGGGAAAAGCGCGTGCACACAAGATAATTTCGTATTCAACTAGGCCGGGTCGGCCGCCGCCGGCAGTGGTGCGATACGGACAAGGTCAAGGAAAGGGAGGACTGCCAAAGGGACACAGCCTTCACTGACTAATCAGTCGTATGTGACTGATAGTCTCTGTTATGCGCTGTTATGTCACGTATTGTGTTATCGGCGGTAAGCTCAGATTAAATCTTGTGACTGACTGTGATTTCCGACGAAAGACTAAAGACGGTAAGTAAGTAAAACAACAACAACAACAACAACAGCCACAACAACAAAATAAGGCAAGAAGACAGACAGACAGACAGACAGACAGACAGACACACACACACACACACACACACACACACACACACACACACACACACACACACACACAATCAAACACAAAAAACAGCCGCCACCCCACAACACACACACACACACTCTCTCTCTCTCTCTCTCTCTTCTCCTCTCTCTCTCTCTCTCTTCTCTCTCTCACACACACACACACCAACACACACACACAAAGCCAGAAACTGACAACCCCCCCCCCCCAAAAAAAAAAAAAAAAAAAAAAAAACCACCACAAAAAAACCCCATAAAACACACAACACACACACACACATACACACACACACACACACACACCACCACCACCACCACCACCACCAACAACAACAACAACTGACAACAACAAAGCTACACTGGTGACTGATGACCCCCCCACCCCACCCCCGCCCTTAATTGAAAAATAAAAGGTTCTAAAATTCCATCTAAGCCGAGCTGAAACTACGGATCACTGAAATAAATCGGTCGGAGAAAAAAACTATAAGTTATGATCCAATTTCGATCCCGACGATCTAATTGTACAATACTACATGACGTTACGATCCGTTGCTATGGAAACCAAGATCGGTGTGTGTGTGTGTGTGTGTGTGTGTGGTGTGTGTGTGGTGTGTGTGTGTGTGTGTGTGTGTGTGTGTGTGTGTGGTGTGGGGTGTGTGTGTGTGGTCGTGAGTGCGTGTGTATGGTTGTGTATGTGGTGTGTGTGTTTTGTGTGTGTGTGTGTTGTGTGTGTGTGTGTGTGTGGTGTGTGTGGTGTGTGTGAGTGCGTGTGATGGTGTGGTGTGGGGGTGTGTGTGTGTGTGTGTGGTGTGTGTGTGTGTGTGTTGTGTGTGTGTGTGTGTGTGTGTGCAGTGTGTGTGTGTGTTGTGGTGAGTGCGTGAGTGGTGAGTTGGTGAGTGTGTGAGTGGTGAGTGCGTGATGGTGCGTGTGTGTAGTGTGTGGTGTGGTTTTGTGTGTGGTGTGTGTGTGTGTGTGTGTGTGGTGTGCGTCACTGTGTGCGTGCGTGCGTGCGAGCGTGCGACGGTGTGTGCGTGCGTGCGCCTGCGTGTGTGTCAGTGTGTGTGTGTGTAGAGGCGG
>JABMCL010000049.1:342500-400454 GCA_018857735.1 Alviniconcha marisindica | reverse complement strand
TTTGTCACCACGTAGTAGGTGACAAAACGTGCAGGCTGTGCATCAGATTTGACACGTTTTGTGACCTTAGTCATGTAGTGACAGAACGTGCCGGAGTGACAAAACATGCAGGCTGTGCATCAAATTTGACACATTTTGTCACCTTAGTGACAAAACGTGCCGTAGTGACAAAACGTGCCGCAACAGGGCTCTTTGAAAACGTGGGTGAATTTTCACCCAGGACATAAATTATGGCGCGTTAAATGTGTACCTTTTTTATTATTTAAAAATTGTGTTTTTCACAAACGTACATAATCTTTTGCAAGCACAAGGGGGGAAAAGTAGTTGACAAAGTCATGAAATTTCCTTTTTGTAACTAATGACAAATATGATGATGATTGCGCTATTCTCCACTCTCAAGCAGACTCACTTGCGCTCGCATGTGATTCTGCATGAGTGAATAGCTTTTTATAGTGCGTTTTTGATTATCCACCAAAGTGGTATACGTAGAGCGCTGGCATGGCTGGTGCCACATGAAACTGCTGCTGTCTCGGGGGCAAGTTCTGTGTACACCATACAACCATGCACCGTGTCACTTCATGCAAAGCCACATATGTAAGGTGTATGCGTGTGTAGCTGTAACCTGCCACCTGCACTTTTGGCAGAATGACTGGGATCTTTTACGTGCTACTGCGGTAACACAGGCGTGGAACGGATACCAAAATAAGAGCACAGAAAGTTGACCCTGGAGAAGAGAACTTAGGAAAGGAACTTAGAAACAAATATTGAAAACTGTAGGTAAACCACACCCCTTGTCCAATTCAGTTGGCAATTGTTCATGGCTCTCAGAATTACTGCAACTGAGAAGAGAAATAACTTTTTTCCTGGGTATTTTCCTTCTAATTTTCAGGCTCTAGGAGCAACCTGCACAGCATTGCAGAGAGCATCCTGGCTACAAGAAAAGGAGCTGCAGAAGCTGTTGAAACTCAAGCAGATGGTAAGTCACTAGCTTGACTAGGTGTTAAACTGGGTTTTGCCACTCAGGTCAGAAAGCCATTGGGAACAGTCATGCTTCCGAGTTTCAGGCAGCCTATGCAGTTCCCACTGTACTGGTTTAGTTTCTTTTTGGGTTTTGTCTTGTTGTGCCCAGTGTGTTTTCACAAGGTCAGATTGGAACACAAGTATAAATGTGCATTCAATTATTCAATACAGCAAGTCATATGATTATGAGTAGCAATGTACTGAAGATACATATTTTTATGTCTGTGTGCAGTAGTAGTAATTGGATCTTAATGTCCTGTCAACCACACAGGGTCACCTTAGGATGGTAATACTAAATGTACTGAAGAAGGAATGGGTTGTTCTCTTGTTTATGTCACAATAATGTAATACATTTAACTACTACTAGCGATTTTTTTTTTTTTTAAAGTAGACAATGTGCAAATATTTCCATGATCTGCATGCTTCATTTGGTTCCATCACTATTTATTCACAAGTTTCCTGACCCATAACAATTTAACATTGGATACAAAACTGCCTTGAATTCTGGTTTTATGAGCGATGCATCCAGAAAAATAGTCCATCGAGAAAGAGTGAAACCATTCAGTGCAGCACCACTACACTCAATCAGCGAAGGCCAAACATGGCAGGCCCTTGCATTGAGAGATGGCATGTGAAAAAATTGTGAATACAAAAGAAATACTTTTTTGCTTCAACTTCAAGCTCCTCTGGCTTTGAGCAGAGCCCCGTTGGTTTGTTCTTTACCAACGAAAAGCAGAAAAGGGCTGGCTGTGACATGTTGATTGTATTTAATACTTTTGCCACACATGCCTGCTTTGTTCAGGGTGTCATTGATGTAGACGGCTGAGCTGTCAGCATGACTTTCAAATGTCAATTTTTACAAACAACTTTAAGAACAAATCCAAGGTCAAACTGCTGTGTGTCATATTTGTTGTGTTGCTGTTCCTCCTCCTCCCTCCTACACACACACATGCACACACATTTCTTGTTGATAGAGCCTTGATACATCTTCGGTTCGGTTCTTCTTTAAGTGGCAACCAAAATGAGCACGGAAGCTAAGCGTACACCCCCACCCCCTAACTGGATAGGCGCACATGGATATATTACCTACACATTTGTTTGTGAATACTGTGTCCAGTTGTCCCCTTGCCAGCTGGGCCAGAAGACTGAACAGCGCAGGAAATGTGCGCGGCACATCAAGGCTTTACATTACCACTTTGACAGGGCCTCACCCTCCGTCTTTGCCGCTGCCATTGCAGTCATGGACGCCGCGCTCCTGAAAATAAATGTAAGTTTGACAAGAGCATTGAGCAATTGCTGCTCTTGTTCTTGCTGAGAAAATACTACACATAGTGTTTTGTAATTTGTATTATCTATCTTTGCTCTAACTGAAGCATGGCTACTACCCTAGTTAAGATGAATGAGTGAATGATTTGTTGGTTATGAAATGTGGGATATGCAGACTTATTACACAACAATGTACTGGTCAATGTGTTTTTTGAATTGACTCAGCTACTGTAGTCTACTGATCAGAAAGTAGTGGAAAAGAACAAGTGATACCACATGTTGTTTACATGTTTTATGACTCCGAAGCAATTGGTTGAATCAGAGTTAATTATCTTGACTTATTAGTTGATTGGCTGTTGCATGAGACAGTTGAGTTCACAACATATAATTATGACTCTTCTGTGTTCTGATGAGCATTGTAAGGATAAAGGATATTCACCTATACTGCCAGTGTCATTAAAATGTGCACAAGAATTGACATTCCATTCATGCAGTGCAGTGACCAATAGTACACAACATCCCAAGGTACGATTATGCAAACATCATTCATTTAGTGTGTTTGACAACACTGAGGTGCATGACAAGAGGCAAACAAATGACACAACTTGTTTGTTTGTATCACCCACCTCCATCAGCTGGAAGCAAACTTACTGCTACTGCTAGTGATTTACTCACTGGGTTTGGCACATTTTGATTTTTGATGACAGCATTCCTGCTGAGAATATACTTGTTGCTGATTTTAACTTTCACAAGGATAAGCCCAATAACCTGCTGGACTTTGATCAGTTTGTCATTGAGCCGACACATGTAAAAGGTCACATTTTGGATATTGTTTTGTCTAGAGCTAGACAGTTGTAACCTCCGTCAATGTTGATAACCTGTACATATCCGCTCACTTCTTGCGTATGATCGGAACCGACCTCTTGAGGCCCTGGGTTCTACTAAAGGTGGTGAAATGCAGAAATGTTAAAAGGCACTGACAGATCACTGTTCCCAGCTGATACCACTCAGACAGTTCTGCTCAGACAGCTTCCAGCGTCCTGTACATCCAGCTTATGCACCATGCATGCTGAGAGCAAAACAAACCACCACCAAAGTTACAGTCGGAATTACAGCTACATGTATATAAACATGATTTTATTTTGTAGTGCATGCGTTATGGGAGATCACAAAATATCAGCTTCAACTGAAACAGAATAGAATAAATTATTAAACAGCATAATTTTTATAGTCAGTGAAGACATAAGAAAGGTTGTTTTGATGACGTTTGCAATGCTGGGGCATACACCCGCTGACAGAGGAAGAGAAATAAGCACAGGGTCAGGTTGTCGAGAACTTTCACTGATACTGATGGAACGGCAGCAATGCACTTGCACAAACTTGTGTACTTATTCTCTTTTCAGTGGCATTGACCATTGTACCAACGCACACTGTGCTGGGTAATTTCGTTTTAGTGCCCTAAACAGAGTAAAATGGTTGTCATCAAAGACACATTTTTTTCCCATTACACATGTGACAGGTCGTGGGGAATGGACTCCAGACTCAAAATAGATGTTTCACCATTTATTGGTTGTGAAGACAGCACATGGCAACGAGGTGATTCTCCCGAACTTGTGGAAAGAGATGATCACTATACAGCCTATTGTGGAAAGAGATGATCACTGTACAGCCAGTTGTGGAAAAAGATGATCACTGTACAGTGTACAACCAGTTGTGGAAAGAGATGCGCACTATACAGCCTAATACGGAAAGAGATGATCACTGTACACACAATCAAAGCTGATTCCATATCACTTTATCAGGATGGTGTAGTGTACATGTGTGTAATAAATAGCTCACACAATGGGTTGCTTCGTGGTTTTACCGCAAAAAAAAAAATATTGGCAAGACTTCCACAAACTGTGTTCCTTTGAACTCCATAAACCACTCAGACCAATTGTGTAAGCTGTTTGTTGTTGTTTTGTTTGTTTGTGCTGTTACTGAAGCATGTTCTCATGTCGTGAGAAAATACCTGTTACAGGAATTGCTTGATAGTTCATGACTACATGTTTTAAGTGATATTTTGGTTTGGTTTGTCTGGATACCTTGATTTGTTTTTTCAGACACCAGTTGCTGGAAAATACCTCAGTTGTTTCTCCACTGCGTGCTTTTTGATCAGCAGCAAATGGGTTGAGGACCAGGTAGGTAGCCCTGTCTTTACAATAATGGTGCACTCCTTGTAATCTATAGACCCATCCACAGCCCCGCCCCTTTCCTGCTGTTATCGGGAGGTATCACAAGTGGCAGCCGGCAAGGGCTTGTGAGCCAGTTTAAAGCAGAAGGGCCTAGTCTTGATTCCGCTTCGGCTGTCCTTTTTCTTCAAAAAGGTTGTGGTTTGTGGACACAGTCTTGTTGTGACTTTGTCCCTCACAATTAATGAAACATTAAAATGGCTCTATTCGCTGCCCATCTTAATGCAGGAGTCATTCTGGTGATGACAGTGTAGTGATAGGTATATATATATATATACTCTCCTTCTTCCCCCACCTCCATACCCCCTCCCCCTTCTCCCCATCCCTAATAAGCCTTATGGTTTCTGCGGAAGTTAAGCACCATGCTTACCAAAGGGCTTCCACTAGGAAAGTGACCAATTTACTGCGGTCACTTCAGTCCAGATACCATGTCACATTTCTTTCCTGCCTGACAGTGAGAAGATTTCCTAAACTACAATAGGGGCATGGTCAGATAGTTTTTGTATTTTTTGGATGATATCAAAGTGTGAACCAAACAAAGAAGTAGACTTGACTGTGGAAATGACAGTCTGATGCTACAGATGATGCGAAAGGACAAAGCTCCATATAGAGTTTCCAGGTTGATTTGGACATTACTCATGACAGAAAATCACCAAAAATCTGACACCACGTGCTGTCTACCTAAAAATGACTTGAGGGGTAGACTGACACCCTAAAAACCAAAACAAGCGCTAAACAGGCAGAGAAAGAAACTGAACACAAATGCCTGCAGCAAAAAAAGAAAGAAAGAAAGAAGAAAAAAAAGGCCAAGAAAGAAGCTGAACACAAAAGCCTGTGTCAAAATTATAACGAAAGACAAATCAACACAAATGCGAGAGTGAAATGAAAAATGGCTGCCCTAATTAGGCAAGCAAACAATTGAAACCAAATGCCCAGATGAAAAGGATGGTGAAAATGACGAAGAAAGATCAAGGAGAAAGAGGGATGGGAAAAAAATCCATTACTCCCACCCAATCAAAAACCATACATGGTAACTAACAGTCTCTGACAGCGTGCAATGTGACAAAGGCTAGAAACGCCGCATAATCCATGCACACAATACAAACCACACAATGATGCTAACAGCCACTGGACACTGAATAGATGCTCACGAAGTACCCATATAAATTATTTTTTTTTAATCAAGTTGTCTCAACTAGCGAGGCACCTCGAGGTTACTCCCATCACTCCCACATTGAAAAAGAACGAAACAACTCAAGAAGCAAAAGGAACGCAAAGAGAGGAAAAACAAACTGAATAGTTGGAGTGTATACCAAGAACCTCACTGACCCAAACACGAAACCCTAACCCAGGGAAAGCACAAAGTATCTAGTCTGATCAACTACGAAAAAATAACAGGCAGGATAACGCAAACAAAGAACTTTGTGGAATTATAGGCAGATAATAATGTGATGAGATTATTATCTTTTTTGTACATTGCTGCTTCTCATAGTCATACGGTATATGTATGTTATTTTTCTTGTGTATTGTTAGTTGTCATATATAATTATATTTTATTTTTTAAAAATTTAACACGTTATCTTTGATATTTTGCTCAATTAACATTGAAAATGTCAGAGAATGTTGCAAAGCGCAGTGAGATTGGATCAGAGAATAGCGATATATTGGCCTAAAAGTTATCTTTTAGTACTATTTATTATTATTGTGAAGTCAGGGGTCGTCCCAACTAAAACGGACTGAAACGCCATGAATCTGACGAGGCGATAGAAGGAAAGAAAGGAGAGTGACAGAAGAAGAAAGAACAAATCCCAAATTTTGTCCATAGAGATTCGAACTGGAAATTGTTCTAAGTCGATTACCCTGTAGGCACCCATACAACCATCTTGCTGTGGCAGTTGAACCAAAAACGACAAAACTACACCGAGTCAATGTGTGCCAAGCCATTGTTTGTGATACCAGCGTGTGAGACAAAAATCTGTGCTAAAAATAGCAGCATTTCACATCTCTGATTGGTTGAGATAGGCGACCGCGTGGGGCCTGTGGATGGGTTCATTTTTCAGGGTGCTTGTATTATAGGACAGAGAGGGAAGTTGGTAATCTAGTATTACTTTATCTTTTTTTTTTAATCAGGCTATATCGATGAATAATGAACACTTATTTGTACATGTTCTACTAGGCTTTGGTTGTCCTATTTTATATATGACAATAAACATACTTTTGGGAAGCAAATGCCACCAGATTTAGCCATGTTGCTTTTTCAATCAAAACCGTAGATTGACCAGACAATTAGATTTGGTTAGGGATCATACACCATTGAAATGACCATTATTATTATGCCCATAATGACATATTCAGTTTGTAGCTGATGACTGACTGAATAGATGCAGATATCTTATGGTTATGCCCAGTGTCAGTATATTAAAACCACGTACTTGAAATCAGGTTGAAAACAATCAGTGATAGAAATTGAATTAAAACATTCTGATATAAATGTTTTATAGATTAAATAGACCAACCCTTTGTACATTTCACTAGACACATTCACTTGTCAGTTCTAAGCAGACCAACTGTTCTTAACCAATGGCTACAACTAGTGCAGGTGCTACAAACTGTACTGTTTTCTTGCCATGTAGCTACAGGTCCTTCTTCCCAGGTGCTGAGGTATAAGCTGGTGATAAAAAGTTGTTCCACTGGATGATGAAAGATGGTAAACACAGGGGCACCCAGGTAGCAGACATTACTTTTGTGCCACCCATGTGGTAAATGACATGCAATATGTAGTATTCATGGTGGAGCGATTATTGCAATATGTGCTGTGTTGATCATGGATGTTTTCTTTCTTTCAAGTAATGTGCATGCATGGTTTATTTGGCTTAAAACGCAATAATCCTTTTGCCCCTATAATGCAACGTGGTCCTTGTTCCGAGATGTTTTTATCTTTTTAGTTAGCTAAGCCTTTAGCAATTTGCTGGCAAACAGGGGTACTGTTCTGCTGTGTGGAGGTATTGGGTACAACTTGGGTGGTTTGCTAATGCTATGTCAATTCTTAGTTGCCCTACACCCTTTAATTTTGTTTACTGCTATGTGGTTCACCAGCGAGGATACTGGTTATGATTGAGTGGGGGATGTAACCAAGTGCTTTGTCTGTTTTCTGGGCCCATGACCGTTTAACCTTTCTTTCTCTATTTTGATGCCGTAACATACAAAATTGTCAAAACCTGGGTGCTTGGCCAGCACACATCCTCTCTCCCCGGGTGTCCCCACAGAAGTGGGTTGTTTTGAGCTGCTGCCTGGGTGCCCCTGTGTGTGATTTCAGGGGAGAGCCTACACTACTTCCTGCTTGGTTTTGTGTTATAGCAACCTCTGACTTGTGACTCTTGTCACACATGCAATCTGCCTCCCTCACTGCCCCCCGCCCCCCAGCTTCCCTATATGATGATAAAAATTAGTTCCACTGGATGTTAAAAAGTTCTTCCACCTTCCTACAAACACTGTAGATTTGTTTTAGTTTTTTCATCTCTCCAACTCCAGATGCAAAAGTCATTTCATTAAAGTGCCTGATTACTTTTCTAGATCTGAGTTGCACAGAAGTTTGGAGTAATATTGTATTGGGTAACAAACAAATCACTGCAAAGCTATACCATAATATGGATAAATTGATCAAACGAAATTCAGTACAACACAACAAAATGAATTAGTGAAATTGGAACAAAATGGGATAAACTGAAATAAACTCAAATGCAAGTCAAACTCCTCTATTTGTCATACACACTATCTGGAACTTCATTGGGTTAGTGCAATATGCTACTGTTTGTCTGAAGATGTCACCAAAAAACTGTTGTGTGCGTTTGTTTTTCAAGACTAGATTATTGCAACTGACTATTGGCGGACTGTCCAAAGACTTGGCTAAGTATCTTCTTTCTAAACTCCAAAAGGTACAGAACAATGCTGCAAGGCTCATTTTCAGAACAACCTGATCGCCCACCTCACTCCTATGCTTCATTCTCTTCACTGGCTACCTATTGATCAGAGGATCGAATACAATTTGCCTTTGTTTTGCTTTAAGATCATTTCTCATCAGGCTCCCATCTACCATTCAGAACTTCTTCACCTTTACACTCCTTCCCGGTAGCTCCGCTCTTCTGCAGACACATCACATCCGAGTGTTTAGAATACCATCCTTCAAAAACAAAGTCCAGTGGTCAGCACTCTTTCTCTTACTACTAACTAGGCTCCATTTATCTGGAACCAGCTCCCTGTTTCTGTCCGTCATTCTACCTCTGTCAGTTCTTCCAAATCTTCCTTGAAAACCTTTCTTTTCTCTAAAACCTTTTCTTCAGTCCCATTGCCCCAATAAATGACTGTGTGTTTGTGCATTCGTGTTGTAGGCATTGAATTTTGACAATAATTATGTGCATTTAAAGAATGTGTAAGCGCCTAGGGCCTGTGCAGGTTAGGCACTCTGAGTATCCATTATTATTATTATTAAACAAGATACAACAAAATAGATTAGTGAAATTAGAAGAAAACTGAACAAACTGCAACACTTTTGTATTAAAACTGCTCTGAAAAGGCCGCCATACAAAACAAAATGAGAGTGGTCTTGCAAGAGGGGTAGTCATTGGCCTGGGGTTTTACCGTTATTTAATTAGTACAGGTGAGAACGATTAGCTTACTCTAACATAGTACAGGTGAGAAGGATTAGCTTACTCCTCTAACATAGTACAGGTGAGAAGGATTAGCTTACTCCTCTATCACCTTCGAGAACAGCAAGACAGATAAGAATATAGAGGTGGTGGGTGTAAAAAATGCTGGAAATGAGCCTCTCTTTTGGACGGATATTAAGCTGGCAGTTGTTGACCACACTTTGCCCAACTTCCCCAGTATGCTGAAGATATTGGATTTGGTGTCTTCTTTGTAAAAATGGGATATGATATGAAACATAATTCACAATCACATATGAAAAAGTTCATCAGCATTTGTTGAAGTGGAACAGGATGGGGTTGGGGTTTGCTTTTTTGGAAGGGGGTGGGGGAATACATGTTTTTGATGTAAAATACTATTAGCTGGGATGTTTTTCAGCTGAGTTTGGCTGGTTGGTTGGGTCTCACTTAAAATTTGAATGCTGATATAAAATTGAATTTTTTGGAGTGTAAAATAGTTTTCTTCTAACCTCTCCCCTCTCCTGCCCCTCACCTGCCACCACCAGTTTGCTTGTTCAGCTGAAAATCCGACAGCTGTAAAAGGGTATAATGGTGTAAGAGGGTATAATGGTGTGTTTACTGACTCCAGGGTTTTCAGACTATTTATTTGACGCCATCATGCTCTCCTATGGGCAGTATGCTCCCAGCATTGAAAGTCTGACTGGCCTTCACCACAAGCAATGGAAGGAGGTGGACCTGAAGCGCATGGAGGAAAGGGTCCTGCAGGTCTTGGAGTGGGAGATCCCCCGCTGCACCTACCTCACCTTCCTGGACTCTATCATGAAGGTGGTGAAGCAGTGCAGGTGCTCGGTGTTGCCCAGTCGCCAGGTCATCCAGAAAGCTCAGTCATGCCTAATGGAAGAGTTTACCTTCATGTTTACAGTGTGTGCTGGTTTTTCTTTCTCTCTTCGTTTTTTTTCTTCTTCTTTTTCTCTAATTCAGACTGTGATTTTTCAGACAATATGTCTGAATTTAGGCTATTTTGAAATGTGGACGCATAAATAATTATCTTGCTATTGTTATATTGCCATAGATAAACGGATTTTATGTTATAAACTATTTTATGTTATCACAATTTTGTGTTTTGTGCAAGAATACATTTAATAATTTATCGACACATGTGTGTGCCTTAAAGTTTATCTGTTTTAGGATGATATTATGTTTGTCTTGCTTTCATGTTATTTGCTAATTTGAAGGGTTTTTCTCCTGTAATTTGTGCAGTGACTGAGAAGAGGGGGGTGAATTCTTTTTAATATGGTGGGGAAAGGAGGAAGCTGTTGCTGTAGATACAGGGCGGTAACTTCTGTTGCATATTTCTCTGTTGTAATGCCGGGTTAGTTCCCTTGCCATTGTATGTGACACAAATAATAATACTAGTGGGGTCTCAGAGTGCCCTTTCTCAAGTGAGCCCTAGGCATGTACATTTTATATTCAAATTAAAAAAACAACTGACATAAATACACACAATATTAACATACACTCAAATATGTCATAACCCCCCCACCCCCCACCCCAACCCTCCTATATACACACAACACACACACACATTTACTTGAGACAGGCTGGAGACAGTTGGAAGTGTTAGAAGGAAGAGACAGAGAAAAGGTTAATCTTGAGCTGTGACTTAAAGTTAGACAAAGTTTGAGCATGTCGCACTCAAAAAGGGAGATTGTTCCAGACAACGGGATCATTGAACGAAAATGCACACTGAAATTTGTTGCATTTGTTTAGAATACAAAATATGCAAAAAAAAAAAAAAAAAAAAAAAAAAAAAAAAAAAAAAAAAAAAATATGCAATTATCAGCAGAGGGTCTGAAAGTGTGTGATGGGATGTACAATTCAAGATCAGAGAGGTAAGGACGAGCAGTGCAAGTGATCATACCATAGCAGAGTGTAGTTATCTGTTGCATTTGTTTAGAATACAAAATATGCAATTATCAGCAGAGGGTCTGAAAGTGTGTGATGGGATGTACAATTCAAGATCAGAGAGGTAAGGACGAGCAGTGCAAGTGATCATACCATAGCAGAGTGTAGTTATCTTGTAACTAAGTGACAGGACACAGACTGATAATAAATAGTGTTACGTTGATGGTTTGATGTCCACACCAGTACCCGTTGTCTTTGGTGTTCTTCAGGGATCGGTCCTCCGACTTGTACTATTCACCCTGTACTCACAACCCCTGTCTGATGTCATATCATGTCACAGCTGTGACTATCACAAATATGCTGATGACGCAGAAATCTTGGACAGTGCACCACCTAGCGATTTCACTTCTGCTCAGTCCAGCATTCAATCCTGTATAAGCGATACTTTGTCATAGATGCAAAGCGACCAACTGAAGCTTAACACAGAAACAAACTGAGATGATGCTTGTAGGTTTATCAGTTTGGTCAGCTGCAAGTCTGCAGATATAGGTGGAAGTAGCTTTTTAGACCACTGTTGAATACCTTGGAGTGCATCTTGACCAAACACTGTCTATGAAACAACACTTCAGTAGCCTTTGCTGCACTATGTTTCTTGCACTCAGGAAAATCACATCTAACTAGATTGGACTACTGCAATGCTACTTTTGCAGGTGTAGCCAATGAACAAATTGTGCACATACAAAAGATCCAAAACTTAAACAATGCCGCATGGCTCTTATTGAAAAAAATGAAGCGTGCTCATGTCATACCACTTTTGAAAGAACTCTATTGGCTCCCAGTAAAATACTGCATTCAGTACAAGCTCGCAGCACTCGCTTTCCGTCACTTTGACATCACTCTTTAGCTATACCTGTCTTCTTCTCTCTGCACATATCAACCGTTGTGCTCCCTTCATTCTTCAACAGAACAACTGCTCAAAATTCCACAGACAAACTTGAAAACCTTCAGTAGACGTTCTTTTGGTTAAATTGCTCCAACTGTCTGGAACTCGCTGCCAGCCAACCTGAGAGCTTCTCCCTCCCTCAGAAATTTCAAAGCTGAGCTAAAAATGAATTTCTTCTGCCAAGCATTCTGATTGATTTGTACAACCTGTTTGATTTGTACAACCTGTTTGAATCCATTTGTGAGTGTGTGCATGTGCAAGCACTTGCAAGTGGATGGGTGGGTAGGTGCGGGGTGAGTGTCAGAGTGTTGTTGTTTTTTAGATGGTGGGTCTGGTGTAGTGAGCATTCTGGCGAGAGCTGGATGGTGTGTGTGTGTTGGGGGCGGGAGTGGGGACTGGGAGGGATGGAATTATGGGTAGTTAGTAATATAATGATTTTTTTTCTTTGTACATTGCTGTTTCTCATACTGCACATGTACTTTATATTTTTGTGTGTGTATATACACAGTTGTCATATATGTATTACTTTCGTGAACATGTTACCTTCAATTTTTTTTCTCACTTAGTAAATGTTGGAGAATGTTGTTGAGCACAGTAAATTTGTGTACACTAGAGAATAGCACTATACAAAAGTTATTTATTATTATTATTCTATTTTGCGTTCTACTGGCAACCATTGCAAATCCACAAGAAGGCAGAAACATGTTCATGCCTGGGTGCCTTGCAGAGACAAGCAGCATAGTTCATCATATGCTGAACTTTGTTTACATGTTTCTGAGGGACACCAACTAACAGGGAATTACAGTAATCTAAACAAGAGAGTGCAAGAGTCGTGACATTTTGTGGCCTCAGTGGTAGGAAACTGGTGAATCAGACTGATCCTCCGGATCTCACAGTACGCAGTCTGGCAAGTTCTGTCAGCCTGTTGCTTCATGGGGAGCCCATTATGAAACATAAGACCTAAATTACCGGCACAATTACAACTACAATTTTTATAACATTAGGGAGATCAGAGGATTTGGACTGGTTGAAGAGCAGTGCATCTGTCTTATCTTCATTCAGTTGAAGCTTGATATGGATGGTCCATTTCTTTACATCACTAACACTTTTGCATGTTGCAGAAAAGAGAATCAGTGCTGGAGTGAGTTGAATTGTACAACTCCATGTCACTGGCAAACGTACGGCGTAGGACAGAGTATCATTTAGTATCAGATAGAGGCTGCATGTATAAGATGAAGAGAATTAGGCTGAGTACTGAACACTGAGGAACACTGTACAACAAAGAGGATGGCTCCAATTCATGACCCAGAACAGAAACAACCTGGATATTCAGATATGACTCAAAGAACGCAAGAGCAGCATCATGGATACCAAAAACATCTCTTAAATGGTTCAGCAGTATGGCATGATAGTTGTATTAAATGCTGCACTCAGATCGAAAAGAGTCAAGATCAAAATGTGGTCAGAATCAGTACTGGTCAGTGGATAATTAACCTCTTCACAGCGGCAGCCTTTAAAAAAATTGGGCTGAAAGATGCACAGACGCGCCTGCAAACATATATGTTCCAGTCCTGTAAGACATATATTTTCAATGTAATGCATTTTGATGAAAATCCTTTCACGTGTCAATGTGAAAAAAGAAGAAGAAAAGGCTTAAGTTTCAGATTTCACACTTTTATTGGTTGTTTTGAAAGGACATCATGGCAGTGAAGGAGTTAAAGACACGAAGCAGGGCTGTCTGTGTACTGTCGTGATGAATACACTGACCGAAAAACTTGCCACAAATAGTTTTTTACCAAGCAAAATGAATCTTCATGTTATTCTGGCTGAAATTGAAAAGTTCCCACTCACCTTTTTATGTATGTTATTCTGGCTGAAATCAGGCCACTTTGAGACTGTTAAAAAGTGCTGTTTTGAGGTTTGGGACTGTTAAAAGGTGCTGTGTTGAGGTTCTGGGATCCTACAGGTTATACAATTTTGTTGCTGCAGAAAGGGAGTTGGATAGTTTTAGGCTAGTTTATGCCATCACATTTTCACGCCTGCATACTTTCCTCCTGTACCCTCTATGTTAGATAATGTGAAAACCAAACTTTATTCATTCATTCAAGCAGACCAGTGTAGTTCATAACATTAACAAGAGTGATGCTAAAAAATAGCAAAAGACAGTTTTCATGTTTATAGCAGAAAGATAGCTAAAACAAAACAGAAACTAATATTTTGTGTTGGACTTGGAGAGCATGCTCAGTGATACAGATCCAGTGATACTGATACTGTGATAGTCTTTTTAAAACTAATAATTTGAAAACATGAAAATTTATGCAATAGGTCAGTAGCACTCAAAGCTATAAAATAGAAAGTAGGTTAGTAAAATAGTAACAGGATTTTAACATTGCGTCAGCCACACAAGATCATTTCAGGAAAATATTAATAAAAGCAATAATAATTTTGTTTTAGTACTCAGAATGTTAATTTAATATGACAATGCAAAACACACATGAAAAATTAGCACATGTTTTGTATTGTCATATCAGACTAGCATTTTATTTAACTGTTTATGTGTTTAGATTTTGTTTTAGAATGCTAACAGTCATCCTTGTTTTAGCTTTTGTTTTGCTTTTTTGGTTTGGTTCAGCAGTTGCCTATGAATACTACTGTATATGGTTATGACTGCTTTAAACTTCCACAGCCAGCTGCAGTGGCACTCGGCGTCGCAGACTTCTGCACCCCTTCGCTGCTTGACGCTGGCTCCATGGAAAAACCTGGCATCATCATGGCACTGCAGGATGTTGTCAAGGTGTGTCCATTATTTATTTTAATTTATTATCATCAGCATTATTGCTACGAAAGAAGAAAAATATTCATACGAAATGTCATGTGAATTGGTGCAAACTGCAATGATCAATGTTTGTATGTACAGCTTCTTTGTGGTAAATACTGAAAACTGTCAATGTCATGATGCAGTTTTCTTCTTTGTGGTAAATACTGACAACAATCATGTTGCAGTTTTCTTCTTTGTGGCAAATACTGACAACTGTCACAATGCAGTTTCCTTCTTTGTGGTAAATACTGACAGCAGTCATGATGCAGTTTCCTTCTTTGTGGTAAATACTGACAGCAGTCATGATGCAGTTTTCTTCTTCATGGTACATACTGACAACTGCCATAATGCAGTTTTCTTCTTCATGGTACATACTGACAACTGCCATAATGCAGTTTTCTTCTTCATGGTACATACTGACAACTGTCATGATGCAGTTTTCTTCTTTGTGGTAAATACTGACATCTGTCATGATATTTACAACTTTCCGCTTGCAACGTCTTTATCCTTGAACAATCTGCTTCTGAACTAATCTGCAAATTACCATTTGGCCACAATATTGCCTTACAACTGGTTTTGCTGTTATGTGACTATGTTATGTGTTACATTTTTTGTTGGTGTTTGGGCTACTCCACCATGACAACTGGACTACAAACTAGACTCGCTAAACGAGACTTGTGTTCAGCTAGTTATCCAACCTTAATTTTTTGCCTTTATTTATGTGTTTCTTAATTGAGGTGTTTCTTAATTGAGGTGTTTCTTCAAGTGAAGCAGCAGTTAAACTTGAAGGGGTAGCAATTTCATGGCATTGGAGATGCTCAGAACTTTGTGGGAGTGTGATTTCTGCCTCAGTCAGTGTGGTCATGTGGCTTGAAAGGGTGAACAAGTGCATGCACATGGAAGGCGCTTATTTGGAAAAACTGGGCTAGACATATGGAAGGCGTTTATTTGGAAAAACTGGGCTAGACATATGGAAGGGGGTTACTTGGAAAAACTGGACTAGACATATGGAAGGCGCTTATTTGGAAAAACTGGGCTAGACATATGGAAGGTAGTTATTTGGAAAAACAGGGCTAGGCACATGTATGGAAGGCGGTTATTTGGAAAAACAGGGCTAGACAAGCAGTCCCTACATGTGCCCTGATCTCTGCATCTGGAAATCTTTTTGGTCACCCTCATATAACACATTTTTGCTCTTTTGTACTAAATTATAACAAACCTTTCACTCTTGTATCACTCTAGCTAACAAACCTTTTACTGTGTTATATTACTCTGTATATATAACAACACTTTCGTTCTGTTGTACTACTTTACAACAAACCTTTTACTGTTTTATATTACTCTATATAACAACACTTTCGTTCTGTTGTACTACTTACAACAAACATTTTGCTCTGTTGCTCCCTGCAGGTCCTGGATTCTGAGCTCTATGAGATTGATCAGCTGTTGAAAGCAGACCGTGGCCGCCAGTGCCTGGTACCTTCCTCGTGCTGCAACCCATGCTTCTCAAAGGTCTTCAAGCACCCCAGTGACCGTTTTTTGCCGGACTATCGACTGCATGACATCAGAGAGGAAAGCGGTGAAACAGAATCTGACCCAAGACTGGCTGCTCCTTCCCCTCCCGTCTTCGACCTTAGCAGCTCTATTTCAGACTTGGATTATTCAGAGGATGAGAGTGACGACTCCATGAACAGTGTAACTGAAAGCTCGAGGACTGAAAGTAGTGGTGGAGCTTCTTCCATTTCTGCAGGAACCATGAACTTTGAGCAAGATTCCTTGAAGAAGGAATGCAATGAGCAAGAGCTTGAAGATGATTCTGGCATCGACCAGGATTCTGGTGATCAGGATTCTGATGAGCAGCAAGATTCTTATTATGTGTGAACAGGGATAGGTGGAGCAAGAGTGGGAATGATTCCAGCACTGACCGTGACTGGTGATCTGGATCTTAGCAGCAAAATTCACTTTTGAAGTAACCTGTAAAATGATTCCAGCGTGGTCTGATGATCAAGTTTGGGAATGATTCCAGCATTGCCCTTGATCTAATGATCAATTGCCCTTGGTGTGATTACTGGTGATCAAGTTTGGGAATGATTCCAGCATTGCCCTTGATCTAATGATCAATTGCCCTTGGTGTGATTACTGGTGATCAAGTTTGGGAATGATTCCAGCATTGCCCTTGATCTAATGATCAATTGCCCTTGGTGTGATTACTGGTGATCAAGTTTGGGAATGATTCCAGCATTGCCCTTGATCTAATGATCAATTGCCCTTGGTGTGATTACTGGTGATCAAGTTTGGGAATGATTCCAGCATTGCCCTTGATCTGACAACTGATGATCTATTGCCCTTGGTCAAGTTGGTGTGATAACTGATTACCAAGTTTGAGAATCACTCCAGCATTGTCCTTGATGTGATGACTGATGATCAAGTTTGGGAATGATTCCAGCATTGCCCTTGATCTAATGATCAATTGCCCTTGGTGTGATTACTGGTGATCAAGTTTGGGAATGATTCCAGCATTGCCCTTGATCTAATGATCAATTGCCCTTGGTGTGATTACTGGTGATCAAGTTTGGGAATGATTCCAGCATTGCCCTTGATCTAATGATCAATTGCCCTTGGTGTGATTACTGGTGATCAAGTTTGGGAATGATTCCAGCATTGCCCTTGATCTAATGATCAATTGCCCTTGGTGTGATTACTGGTGATCAAGTTTGGGAATGATTCCAGCATTGCCCTTGATCTAATGATCAATTGCCCTTGGTGTGATTACTGGTGATCAAGTTTGGGAATGATTCCAGCATTGCCCTTGATCTGACAACTGATGATCTATTGCCCTTGGTCAAGTTGGTGTGATAACTGATTACCAAGTTTGAGAATCACTCCAGCATTGCCCTTGATGTGATGACTGATGATCAAGTTTGGGAATGATTCCAGCATTGCCCTTGATCTGATGATCAGTTGCCCTAGGTGTGATGACTGATCAAGTTTGAAAATCATTCAAACATTACCCTTGATCTGATATCAAGTTTGAGAATGATTCCGGCATTGCACTTGGTGTGACAACTGGTGATCAAGTTTGGGAATCACTCCAGCATTGCCTTTGGTGTGACGACTGATGATCAAGTTTAGGAATGATTCCAGTCCTTGATGTGAACTGTGATGACTGATGATCAAGTTTGGGAATCATTCCAGCATTGACCTTGATCTGATGACTGGCCAGTTTTGGATGAGTAGCAGGATTCTCATTTTGACAGCAGCAAAAAATTGGGGGGGGGGGGGGGGGGGGCGGTCAGCACAAAGAAATAGGGTCAGTTGTTTTTTGTTGCCAAGTTAGGGCATCAGTGGATGCTGTGGGACCCACTTTATCACAGCTGCAAAAATAGAAACCAAAGAAGGGGTGCACTTCTCTGTGCAACAAAACACTGAAGATTTGGATGTGGGTAGCTTGCAGTTTTCATTGAGGATGTCTTCACCAAGTCAGCAAAGCTATACTAAGAGCATCCTAACCTAACGAACCCTATTTTTAGTGCTTTACCTGACCAACCTTTAAAAACAAATCTTTTAAGAAAATGACAAAAAAATAAAAGGACAAAAGGATACGTCTGGGAGAACTATGAAGGTAAGTTATTGCCTACCTATCTATCCTATTCTTCAGATGAACTGAGATTTTTGTTTCATTCTGTCAATTTTATATCCAAACGTGACCATCTTTGAACATGAAATCTCACAATTAGCATCCCACCCCCTTTCCCCAATCCTTTATCTTAAGTAAGCTAACAACTGCCCAGTCACATAATGGCTACTTGCTCTGTAGCATGCTTGCTGACAAAGGCAATTGTAGTTTGGGATGCCGCAAGTCTCAATCAGACTTGGTGGTATATAAATCTTGCCCACATAAAAACAGTGTGTAAAAGTTCCTAGATCTCGCTTTTAGGAGACTATAGTGCTATTTTAAGGCAATACCATTAGCATTCATCAGGGTTTTTTGTGTTTTTTCCTCTTCATTCCTTTCCATTAATTTCTTTTTATGACTTCGTGTGGTATGGAACACAAAAAAATCCTTTCCACAATGAGGGCAATGATGGACACATTTGACTGGACAAATAACACATTTGAATTTATGTCATAAGTTTGTGGTTGTACAGTGTAGCTTCTGTTCTGTGATGTAGACAGAAAATCATCCTTTTCAGAATTTGTTTCCATAAAGCTAAAACCCTTTGGTTTTATACATGTTGTATTATATAATATGCAAAGTCATGTTTGTTTGATTAGGTGTTTCTGTTGTAATTCCAAGTATCAGATAAGTGGTTTTCCTTTACTGTATTTTTATCAGCTGGCCATAATTATATTTTACTTTTTGGTACAATGGAACTGCTGTTTTAAGACCACTCTTTGAGTGGCCACGTACAACAGTGGCCTTACAGGATGTATCTGGTGGAGGGTCTGTTAAAATGAATTAGAGAAGTGGTCTTAAGAGGGGTGGGTGTCCTTGGTGGAGGGTCTGTTGACATGAAGTAGAGAAATGGTCTTAAGAGGGGTGGGTGTCCTTGGTGGAGGGAGGGTCTGTTGATGTGAAGTAGAGAAGTTGTCTTAAGAGGGGTGGGTGTCCTTGGTGGAGGGTCTGTTGACATGAAGTAGAGAAATGGTCTTAAGAGGGGTGGGTGTCCTTGGTGGAGGGTCTGTTGACATGAAGTAGAGAAATGGTCTTAAGAGGGGTGGGTGTCCTTGGTGGAGGGAGGGTCTGTTGATGTGAAATAGAGAAGTTGTCTTAAGAGGGGTGGGTGTCCTTGGTGGAGGGTCTGTTGACATGAAGTAGAGAAATGGTCTTAAGAGGGGTGGGTGTCCTTGGTGGAGGGTCTGTTGACATGAAGTAGAGAAATGGTCTTAAGAGGGGTGGATGTCCTTGGTGGAGGGTCTGTTGACATGAAGTAGAGAAGTGGTCTTAAGAGGGGTGGGTGTCCTTGGTGGAGGGTCTGTTGACATGAAGTAGAGAAATGGTCTTAAGAGGGGTGGGTGTCCTTGGTGGAGGGTCTGTTGATGTGAAGTAGGAAGGAAAGGTGTCAGAGAAGTAATCTTAAGAGGGGTGGGTGTCCTTGGTGGAGGGTCTGTTGACATGAAGTAGAGAAATGGTCTTAAGAGGGGCGGGTGTCCTTGGTGGAGGGTCTGTTGACGTGAAGTAGAGAAGTGGTCTTAAGAGGGGTGGGTGTCTTTGGTGGAGGGTCTGTTGACATGAAGTAGAGAGGTGGTCTTAAGAGGGGTGGGTGTCTTTGGTGGAGGGAGGGTCTGTTGACGTGAAGTAGAGAAGTGGTCTTAAGAGGGGTGGGTGTCCTTGGTGGAGGGTCTGTTGACATGAAGTAGAGAAATGGTCTTAAGAGGGGTGGGTGTCCTTGGTGGAGGGTCTGTTGACATGAAGTAGAGAAATGGTCTTAAGAGGGGTGGGTGTCCTTGGTGGAGGATCTGTTGACGTGAAGTAGAGAAGTGGTCTTAAGAGGGGTGGATGTCTTTGGTGGAGGGAGGGTCTGTTGACGTGAAGTAGGAAGGAAAGGTGGTCTTAAAAGAGGGTTTTTGATGCTTATTGGTTGGACAGTTTCTTAAAATGCTTTTTAAAAGAATGAACATGTCACAGAAAAAAGTATTTAGTTTCTGTTTCACAAGAAAGCAAAGTTATCCCAGGCAAAACAAAACAAGTGATGATTGGTAACCAATGAAATAAAACTGAGAAAGAATCAGTTTTATGAAGGTCATAACTCATATGCTGCTTTTTTGTAGTAATGTCAGGGTTTTTTGTGGACTCATGAACTGACTTAATTATACTGCAGTGTAAAGCTAAAAGTTCTTTGCTCTGAAATATTGGTTACAAATACAACTGTATGGCCATATATGTATCTACACATACTTGGATAGCATAGGTTTGCCATCAGGGAATCTGTTTAAAACCTGCTACTGCTAACAAACTTGTTATCCCCTCCAACTTGCTGATAAATTATTTTATTTGGCTGTTGTGGTATGTGTGTGAATCTGAGTGTGGCTGCTTGTGTAGTGTAGACTTGTCTTGCTTCCTCAGCTTCTTGAGTCTTGAATTGCCTGCAGTCCATGGTTGTCTTTTTTTACCTCTCAGCCTAGGTTTTTAAATTAGAATTGAGTACAAGGCACTGAGACTGATCTGGTTTTATTTTACTATTGTTAGAGGTTTGCACTTTACAAATATTTCAGTATTATTTCTATATATTAGTAGTAGCCATAGCAGTAATATATATATATATATATACTTTCTTACCTACAATTACTCGTTGTTGTTACTAGTACTGTACATACTTTCTTCTTCTTTCCTGCTTGTCACCTGTCTGACATCAAATGAAGGACACAGCCTGCTGCCAGCATGCAATCTGTCTCTGTTGACATACAGTCTGCAACATTTGCACATTTATTTGGGTCAGTGAGACTCTCCACATCCACCAACATGGTCTTCTGTGCAAAACTGCCCCCCTTGCACCTTTGTTTGGGTATCTCTCTCTCTCTCTCTCTCTCTCTCTCTCTCTCTCTCTCTCTCTCTCTCTCTCTCTCTCTCTCTCTCTCTCTCTCTCTCCTCCTCTCTCTCTACATAACAACCTGCTCTCCTCACACCCTTGTTTGGATTAGTCTTACAACCCATCTGTATGCTGCAGTAAGGAAGTGGTAGGAACCTCACCACCCTGTGAAGGGGAGCACACACACTGCCTGACCTGGTTGGACAGATCCAGTTTAGATGCAGATGCAAACTGATATATTATAATTACATAGATTATACCTATACAACTACCAGTACTACTACTTCTTCATCAGACATTACTTTATTATTTCAGCTGCAACTCTTCGTCCTCCTTTTTCTTTGTCATGAAATTGGAGTGTAGGATGTCCCTTTCACCATTGACATACTGTGCAATAAGCTCCAAATTATTTTGTTGTGTACCATAAATATGATTATGTAACAGAATGACCCAATTATTTTATATTTTGTTGTGTCCCAAAAGTATGATTATGTAACAGAATGACCCAATTAATTTCAGATCACTGTATGCTGATGTAGATATGATGAACTTGAAATCACATATTTTCTGCTTTTGCCATTTGATTCATGGAAATATTATTTTATCTTCTTTTTAACTACCTGTCATTGGTTTTGCACGACACGGTAAGGCACCAGATCCTCAGGGAATTGTTTATGTTAACAGCTGAAATGATCTTATCATTGATGATGCTGTTTAGAAAGTTTATTTGACCAAGCCATGGGTGTCCATCAATCATTTTCAGGCGACAGTGATACCATCATCATACAACTCCCATTGTAGGGCTGCTTGCATCTGGTTGTGTATTTTTTAAAGCATTTTTGATAGGGCTGGTGCAGAAAGGTCCCCTGTGTTGAGAACCCAGAGCTGGCAAATGTCCCTTTAAAGCCTGGAGTAGGTCAGGATATACAGCCATGCAGTGCTTGCTGCAACCACTTTTTACTTCCTTTAAAAAAAAATGTTTTTAAATCTTTACATTTCATGTACATCACGATTTTGCCGTAGTACAACTGGCACGGCTGGCTGGGTGTTATGCATATCATGTTTTTACCACTCCTCACAGCATCAGGTGGCTGCATAACAAGCATGTAAAAGTAGCGTCATTGTGTACGTGCACTTCTCTATTCATTTTTCACAGTCCGGTTTCTGGAAAGTGTGTAAAAGCTGTGGGTGTGAGTCTCAGTTCACATTTGTCACACTGCTACATATGAGGACAAGATGTGTATTTTTTTAATGGAGAGAGTTTTTTCAGTGGAAGAAAAAGTACACTATATGAGACTGAGATATGTTTTATGAAAAGATTTTGACTGGCATCAGGAAGACTCAGCCAACAAAATGAGCAATTATTTTAAGTACTAGAACTAGTAAATGTACAACTTTTAGTGGAAAATTCCATGGTCCTTGATCTGAAAAAGACAGGGGAAAATGACCCAGTCAGTCAAAGAATGAAATTGACTTATAGGCCACAAAATAATTTAGGCAATGATGTGGAGTAATTTGCTCTTGCCACCAAAGCAGCTGAGCAGGTTATTTCTTCCTTTGCATGGGATGCTGTGCTGAAGCATGCACAGGAATGTTCTAGGTTTCTGAGATGAGAAGCTTTTAAGTTGGAAATGTCCTGCTGCAACGCATTTTCCAATTCAGCAGAAGAGAAGAGAAGGAGAATTGGTATCAAGCATGTACAGGTGCAGTTTTCTTTAATAGCCATTCCATTCAGCTGACTGTGTTTTAACAGTAAAGAATTTACAATGCCTGAAGCACAGTTTGCACAGCATACAGTTACATATATATGTATATGAGCCAGTGACAAAAGGTCTTACAAAAAATGGGACAACGCACTCAAAATTTCAACTCAAAAATTTAACTAAAATTTCTGAATTTAATGAAAGAACAAATAATTACTTCCAAAATAATGAGGAGAAAAGATAACTGAGACCAAACCTGTTAAGTCAACATGACATTTTCCCAGCTGTCCTATACAAAATCAGTTGTGAGAAAAGATTGCCTGTAATGATCAGACATGAAAACAACAGACTATTGTTTTTTTACCTTTCTGTTTACTATTCTAGCTGTATTTTGAGGAAATCAGGAAAAATTAGTACTCTAATCCCTAGTTACTGATAATTTGAAATGTTGACTTGTGTTCTGTGCAATGATAAAGAGAAAGGGAGTGGTTAATAACCATGCATAAGCGGACATGACAAGTCACAACCAAGTGGGGGAAAATTCAGATCGAATAATCTGAAAAGTTGTGGAGCAATTTGTTTTCAGTTGTGAGTGGAAAATGTAGTCAAATGTATTGTCTCTTGTTTCCTCATTATGTAAGATATGTGATAATGATGTAGTTGGCATCAGTTTAAGATGCAGTGGACAGGTGTGCAAATGTCCCATTTAGACCTCACTGAATTTCAAAGATTTTGCAAAGAAAAATAATTTTTTACCTTTAATATGGTGCTTACAGTCTTTATTCTGTTGTATGTATCTCTTTAGAAAACAAACCCTCCAACAAAGCAAACATCAGACATACTGAGGATGTACATGTTAGTTTATGATCAATTTAATACTAGTAGTGAACTGTATCACCACCTTTTGTCTCTGGCTCATATATTATACTGTGTTCGTCTTTAGACAGGAATGCACACTGTAGGTCTTTCTGATAACCAACCAACTTTAATCAATCATAATGTTTTTGAGAGAAAGCTTGGTGGTTACCACAACTGTTTACCTTTGATACTGTAAGGTGTTGCTTGAAGGCAAAAATATGGATGTTCAATTTTTAATGGAAGACCGTTTTTTTTCTTCCAGTGTACATGTATTTGTTCAGTCTGACTGTATTATTTGTTTTCTTTCTTTCTTTACTTTTTGTTCAGTTGTCAGTGATAATGCAATCTGGAACTCAATTTCGTTGAAAACTCATCAGCAACTAAAAATCACTTAGAGCTGAACACAGAAAGGTTCAAAAGAATTATTTATTATGACACAGACACAATATGCACATTTTTGGAGAAATCCCCTTCATCAAGCCACAAAATGCACAACAGTTTAACAGTTAAAAACAATGAAAAATGAGAAAGAAACTTATCTTTTTTTGGTTGATCTGTAGTCGCTTGTAGGAAGATTGTAGGCATGACCTTAAAGCTGTTTTTTTTTTAAGCTTTAAAAATAAAATAGTTCTTCTATAGCCCTGATATATTTTTACTGGTTGACTGGGCATAAAACAACAAGTTACCTACAAGTTTACTAAAACTACTCCTAAAAGAAAGCCTTTACATTTAATCCCAATACTTGTTAGTGTTGGGGATAGTCATGGACCTATATAATATATAGGTCCATGGGGTACTGTGTATTGTAAATGACTGCTTGCAGATGAGCTCCTTGTTAATTCCAGCTGTAAGTTGTAACAACAAAAGAATTATCATGGTATGCATTAGTTGTTTTATCACCCCTAATGCGGAATAATGATTTCTTGTAGATCAGTTATTCGTCTCCTCCAACTATTTTATGTATTTGATTTTGGTGCAATTCGTTGCTGATGTATGCAGCTTGAATAAAGTGATAAACGTCAACTTTTTTTTTTTTTTGGTGTGTGTGTGTTGTTAAACATGTGGCATAATTAATGTGAAAGAGAAATGCACCATTGTGATCAAAACTGTATGTATTTACTGTTTATTTGTTTTGTCAAAAGTATTTGTCAAAGGCATGTGCGTGTGCGCATGTTGTTAAACATGCAGCATAATTGTTGTGAATGAGAGGTGCACCATTGTGATCAAAACTGTATGTATTTACTGTTTATTTACTTGTTTTCAAAAGTATTTGTCAAAGGCAGACAACTAAATACCCCCCCCCCCCCCCCCTTTTTTTTTTTTAAGGAAGGACACACCCACTGAGACCATGAGGTTCATGCTAGACTTCCCACCAATGCAAACCAGACAGCAAGTGGAGCAAGTCAAAGCATACTTGAGTGCCGTCGAAAATCCCCATAACCCACTCCACGAAGCCGTGAAAGACGCAAAGGGATGCAGACTGGGACGGGGCAAGTATGCCAGCTGACAGAGCTCAAGCAAACCACAGAGTGGGAAAGGTACCCAAACCGATTCCTGCGTCTCTGTGAGATACTCCTGCCAGAAAACTTGGGAAAGCGCTGTTGAGAATGGCCAGGAGGCAAAACAGTCCGAGATCAAGCTTCTCGTTCATAAAACAACAGCAAACCGCAAGACAGTGTACACTAATGGCTCTGTCACCAAAGACCAGTCACTGTGGGGCTTCACTTTCAAGCAAGGTGTGACCACCATCCATGAAGATAGTGCAGCTTGACAATGGAGGTGGAAGCAGTCACCCATGCCCTCCGTTGGATTGTCTCAAGAGGTGAAAGTCAGACCACACATGCCATCATCCTCGCAGATTCAATGATATTGCTACAAAAAGGGAAAAGTGGAATAGGAAGCCCAGACTGGCATGTGTCAATGGTCGACAGCCACCTTCGAAAACTCCTGTAGATACTGCCCTGGACATCCCGGAGTGAAGCGAGCAGATAGACTGGCGGGCAAAGCAACCCTGACATGTTTGGTGTTCCACAGGGCTCAGTGCTGGGACCTGTGCTGTTTGTTTTGTACGCTACTCCACTCTCAGACATCATAGCAAATCACTCAGTCAACCATCATCTTTTTGCAGACGACACCCAACTTCAAAAATCAACTCCACCAAATGACGTGCAAAGCCTTACACACGACCTGCAATCATTTACAGACGACATAAAAGCATGGATGTGCAACAACCAACTCAAACTTAATGAAGATAAAACTGAAGCCATTCTCTTCTCGACACCTTCTCTGTCCTCGTGTCACTGCTTACCATCGTCAGTCATGGTCGGTACACACGAAATTGTGTTTTCAGACAAAATCAGGAACTTTGGGTTTTATCCCTGACTCTAACCTCACAATGAAGCAACACGTAACCAAAATCTGTCAAACAGCTTACTGTGAACTTCGAGTGTATTGTCCACATTAGACCATTGCAATTCTCTTCTCATGGGCATTCCCAGCTCTGCAACCGATGCAAAAAAGTCAAAAATACTGCTGCACGCTTTGTTCTCTGAGCACCACGCCATCAAAACTGCACACCTGTCCTACAGCAGTTCTACTGGCTACCAATTTCTGAACGAATAAAATGCAAAACTGCTTGCATGTGATACAACGCAATCACAGGTTCCGCCCCTCTTATCTTTCTGAGTTTGACAGTCCTTCCCGATCTCTCCGCTCTTTCTCAGATACACGTATGCTCAAACTCCAACGCTTCGACCGCAAAATCCATGGCTTTCGCACCTTCTCACACTTTGACCCCCACATCTGGGACAATCTCCCCAAAGACACCAGGCTATTCTATCCTCGCTAATCTCTCTTCCTTCAAAAGCAAACTCAAGACATTTCTCTTCTCAGAATATTTTAGTTAAGCAACATTGTCTTTCACCCCTATCAGTCTGTACAGGGTGTGTGTGCGTGCGTGCACGCGTGTGTGTGTGTGTGTGTGTGTGTGTGTGTATCTTTTACATAGTTATGCTTGATGATAACATTGTCCATTTCGATGTACATTATGTGTGCTATATTATGCTTGTTCAGCACTTTGAGCGGCAGGGTAGGCACTTTGCAAATTTCCATTCTTATCACAAGTGGCTTGCGTTTTGGAAGATCTGAAGTGCTGAGGAGCTTAAGACACTACCTGCGGGCACAAAGCCAAGGACATCATAGCATTGATCACCTGAATGAGAGAGACGTGGACAGAGGAAGCGCTTGACGATCTTCACTGAAAAGCCATTGACAAACATTGGAACCGTTTGAAAGGCAACGTTGGAGAAACTTCTGAAAGACGGAGTGGGGCGCATAATTATGGGTTTTATCCGAGCGCATATATACCATCTGGAACTGAGCGTAACAGCTGGTGCAACAACACCAAGAAGGGTGACTCAGACAGTCACGCAGCATCTACTGCCTCCAACATCATCGGACAGCAGGTCAGGAGCCCGGAGTCTGCCATTTCGAGTCCTGCAGGCGCTAGTTCAGACAGTCCTTGCTGACGACAGCCACCCGTTCCATTCTGAGGTGTCCATGTCTGCCCAGGCGTGACTCAGCCCGACATCTCCTGTCTATCAAGGCAAGGACCCGACACCTGTCTATCAAAGCAATGACCCGACACCTCCTGTCTATCAAGGCAAGGATCCAACACCTGTCTATCAAAGCAATGACCCGACACCTCCTGTCTATCAAAGCAATGACCCGACACCTCCTGTCTATCAAGGCAAGGATTCAACACCTGTCTATCAAAGCAATGACCCGACACCTCCTGTCTATCAAGGCAAGGATCCAACACCTGTCTATCAAAGCAATGACCCGACATCTCCTGTCTATCAAAGCAATGACCCGACACCTCCTGTCTATCAAGGCGAGGACCCGACACCTGTCTATTAAAGTAAAAGTCCAAGGTTTTTAAGTATGCAAAATGAAAATCGAAATGATTGACAAATGAGTCACTAGTTTCAGATTTAATTAAATTAAAAAAAATTATATTTTTTATTTGGGTTTTTAATCGATTTTATTTTCTGTAGACTTTCCCGGAAGTGACGTCAGTCTAGGGAGTCAGTGTGGTTGCTATCTTAGGTTCTTCAGTAAACTGTGTATGCGGCGTGTGGTCAACAAAAAAGTTAACTATGCCGGCCTACTGTGTTGCCGCGAACTGTAACAATTCGCAGACGCCCCCAGGTATAACAATGCACGAGCTCCCACGCAATCGACCCGTAGTGAGGCGAAAGTGGATTAAATTTATACAACTCAAACGAGCTGACTTTCTTGCTGCGCCGCATCACGCCCATTTGTGTAGCGAGCACTTCAGTGAGTGAGATTTCGCAAACTCCATGGAATACCGCATGGGGTTTTCTGACACGATGTTCCAGTACTCTTTCAAAATCCTGCCCGACAGGCTCAAACTAATACGGCTGTATCCTTGTGGGTCTCTCGGGCAAAGTATCAGTTTCGTCTTCGGAGCTCGAGTTGGCCATTTTGCAGCGACTCCCCAGAGTGACGTAGTAGGCATATGGTCACGTGATTTGGGCGTCATGGCGACGCTTTCGGCACGACAGAAAATGCCTTTTTTTCGTGCATTTATAACCCTCAGATCACAGTTTCACCTACATCATTGTTCTCAGCGAGCTTTAACGGAAATCGTGTCAAAAATCACCCCTAACCTTGGACTTGTCCTTTAAGGCAAGGACCCAACACCTGTCTATCAAGGCAAGGACCCGACACCTCCTGTCTATTAAGGCAAGGACCCAACACCTGTCTATCAAGGCAAGGACCCAACACCTGTCTATCAAGGCAAGGACCCGACACCTGTCTAGTAAGGCAAGGACCCAAACACCTGTCTATCAAGGCAAGGACCCAACACCTGTCTATCAAGGCAAGGACCCGACACCTCTGTCTATCAAGGCAAGGACCCAACACCTGTCTATCAAGGCAAGGACCCGACACCTCCTGTCTGTCAAGGCAAGGACCCGACACCTGTCTATCAAGGCATGGACCCAACACCTGTCTATCAAGGCAAGGACCCAACACCTGTCTATCAAGGCAAAGACCCGACACCTCCTGTCTATCAAGGCAAGGATCCGACACCTGTCTATCAAGGCAAGGACCCGACACCTCCTGTCTATCAAGGCAAGGACCCAACACTTGTCTATCAAGGCAAAGACCCGACACCTCCTGTCTATCAAGGCAAGGATCCGACACCTCCTGTCTATCAAGGCAAGGATCCGACACCTCCTGTCTATCAAGGCAAGGACCTGACACCTCATATCAAGGCAAGGACCTGATACCTATCAAGGCAAGGACGAACAAGCTGCGAAACTCCCTCCTGCCTACTGCAGAAAGACTTTTCAATGACTCGAGGGCTTAAAACCCCTCTGTCCCAATCGATGACTCTCGAGAGCTGGTTTGGCCTAGCGGTAAGGCGGTAGGCTGGTAAGCGGAAGGACCTCGGTTCGATACCGCTTCGGTTCTCCTTTCTCTTCAAAAATTGTGGTTTGTGGACACTGTCTTGTGACTTTGTCTCTGACAATTAATGAAACATTAAAATGGCTCTCATCGCTGCCCATCTTAATGCAGGTCAATCTGGTGGTGACAGTGTAGCGATAGGTATATACTCTCCCTCTTCCCCCACCTCCATACCCCCTTCCTCCCATTCTCCCCGTCCTTAATAAGCCTTATGGTTTCTGTGGACGATAAGCACCATGTTTACTTACTTACTTACTTCGATGACTCGAGGGCTTAAAACCCAGGGTCCAGGTCAATGACTCGAGGGCTTAAAACCCCTCTGTCCCAGTCGATGGCCTGCTGATATGAACAGTGCGCGCACACATGTGCGCGAGTGACATGTGCATTGCATGCTGCATGTGTGTGTGTGTGAGGGGTGGGTGGGTCCATGTGTGTGTCTTATTGTGTTTGTGCGTGTGTGTGCATGTGTACATGTTTGTGTGTGTGCGTGTGTAGGTAGGTGGACGTGTGTGTGTGTGTGTGTGTGTGTGTCTAGTATCGACGAAGGTGGGTGAGCACATGCTGACTTGCAATTGGAGACGATGGCGGACTGCTAACTGCCGAATGCATACTTTTTTACGATCACTTTCAGAGTCGTTGAGGTTTCGCGTTTTGTCTGTATTACATTTAGCCTTGTGTTTTAGTATGACATGCCTCTTTATGCTTCTGTATTCACCTGTGTGTGAGTGTTTGTTTTAATAGTTGTACTCTTTCTCTGTGCCTAATTTATCTGTACTTTTTTTAGATTAAGCAGAATGAATACGTGGATGTTTGCGTGTGTGTGTGTGTGTGTGTGCGCGCGCGCGCGCGTGTGTGTGTTTGTTTTAATAGTTGTACTCTTACTCTGTGCCTAATCATTCTATTTGTACATTTTAGAATAAACAGAATGCATACGTGCATGTTTGTGTGTGTGCGCGTCTGTGTGTGGGTATTGTGTGGGTATGTGAGAGAAGAGATGTATAAGTGTGTGTGTGTTTTGATAGTTGTAACTTAATCTGTCTAAACTGACTTGTACATTATGGCATAGGAGGTGTGTGTGTGTGTGTGTGTGTGTGTGTGTGTGTGTGTGTGTGTGTGTTGTGTGTGTGTGTGTGTGTGTGTGTGTGTGTGGTGAGAGAGAGAGAGAGAGAGAGAGAGAGAGAGAGAGAGAGAGAGAGAGAGAGAGAGATGTGTGTGTGTGGTGTGTGTGTGTGGAGAGAGAGAGAGAGAGAGAGAGAGAGAGAGAGAGAGAGAGAGAGAGAGAGAGAGCGATGTATGTGTGTGTGTGTGTGTGTGTGTGAGAGAGAGAGAGAGAGAGAGTGTGTGTGTGTGTGTGTATGTGGGAGAGAGAGAGAGAGTGTGTGTGTGTGTGTGAAAGAAAGAGACAGACAGACAGACAGACAGACACAGAGAGAGTCAATGCAGTAGGTCTACACACTATTTATTATCTATATTTGTTATTTTGCTCGTGGCCGTAATTCAAATTTCCTGTATTTCCAGTGGACGAATAAAAATTCTTGATTCTTGGTTCCGTGTCTAAATTGCCAAACCACTGACCGCTTTCCGGCACAGCCAACTAGGGGGCGGGGCGTTGTGCACTGCCTGTAGGACGTCAGTCCGTGTCTTGCCATTGACACCGCTGACCGCATTCCCGTGCGTCGGGGGGAGTGGGGGTTCAGCATCTACAGGTACTTGACAGAATTAATTCTGCTTGTCGCCTGACGCACGGTCCCCTTCTGGCCAGTCACAGTCACAGTCAGTTACCGCCATCCCCATGACAATGTGTTTTTTGCGTTGGCAAGTGACCTATATTTTTTTTTTAAACCCGGGATAATAAAATGTTCAGAAGACAAACGTTTCTTGGTGGATATAAGGAGCGAAGAATCGTCATCTACAACTTGACTATGCCATATATACTTGCTCCAAGAGTAGTCAAGACATGTCTGTGTGTGGTGGTTTGGTTAGAAATGTTCTAATTTTCTTTTGTATCAACATCGCGTTGGAAGTCGATCTTTTTGCCAGGTCGGCCTCTTTTAATATGCAATAATAATTATGATCCAAACTCAAAAGGGTTCAAACGAACGCTTATTTATTTTAACATAATAATAATTATGACCTGTCAGATCGGTATACCATTCTTAACCTGTTATGATGCCCCGTCATATTGTTACAATTTCATTTTAAAAGAGGTGCGTTTTGTTGCTTTTTTGTTGTTGTTGTTTTGTTGCCTTTTTTCTTCTTTTCTTTTCTTTTTTAAGGAGTGGAGGTTAAAATGACGGGACCTATCAGTGAGAGAGAGAGAGAATTTTATTCTTAATGTCCTCGGATGTCAGTAAACGCCATCAGTCTGCTTTAACCGCTGATCATGTGGTGAGAATTACCGTCAATGATCGTCATTAGCTTGCGGTGACATCATAGTGATGTCTGCCCTAGCCAGTCAGTAACTGTGGGCTGTTTCATTGAGGCCGTGAATCACTGACCGTTCCATCGATCGTTATCAATTTGTAATGACGTCACGGCAACGCCTGCATTAGCCAAGGGTGTCTCAAGGAGGCCGTGAAATACTGACACTTCTATTGATGGCCATCAACTTGCAATGACGTCATGGTGATGCTCACACTAGCCAGTAAGTGAGGAGTGTCTCAGTGAGGCAAGTAAACATGATGCTCAACGTCCACGGAAACTATCAGGCTTATTAGGGACGGGGAGAAGAGTGGGGGACGATATATGTGTGTGTGTGTGTGGGGGGGGGGGGGGGGGGGGGGGGGGAATGAGGCCGCGAATTATTGACTGTTCTATTTGTCATTTCATGACGTCTGTTGTCGCCTTGAGATGACCTTCTGGATTGACTGGGCGTGAATTACTTATACTTCTATTTGTCATTTCATGACCTCTGCTGTCGCCTTGAGATGACCTTCTGGATTGACTGGGCGTGAATTACTTATACTTCTATTTGTCATTTCATGACCTCTGTTCTCGCCTTGAGATGACCTTCACGATTGACTGGGCGTGAAATACTGACACTTATGCTTTCATATTCATGACGTCTGTTGTCGCCTTGAGATGACCTTCACGGCTGAAAGGGTATTTAACTTCAGGAATCAATCCATCCTGAGCCTGTTGTGAGAGGAACGGCTCGCAGTGTTCGTCATGCGGACAGACGTGTCGACGCTAGTCACGTGCTTCTCTTGCCGTCATCGCCGCAGTAACCCATGGGAACCTCTCCGTAGTGACACAGAATTTCGGCCAACTAATTAGAAAAAAGCATTGTGTGTCAGCCTCATTAGCCCCGAGAGTCTACGACCTTGGCTAATGAGCGTGGCGCCTGGCTTCTCCTGTTACGAACGAACCATCGGCTTGGCTGCGTCAGTAATGAGTGGTGCTCGCTAGGGCTGTTACGAACGAACCATCGGCTTGGCTGCGTCAGTAATGAGTGGTGCTCGCTAGGGCTGTTACGAACGAACCATCGGCTTGGCTGCGTCAGTAATGAGTGGTCTTCGCTAGGGCTGTTACGAACGAACCATCGGCTTGGCTGCGTCAGTAATGAGTGGTGCTCGCTAGGGCTGTTACGAACGAACCATCGGCTTGGCTGCGTCAGTAATGAGTGGTGCTCGCTAGGGCTGTTACGAACGAACCATCGGCTTGGCTGCGTCAGTAATGAGTGGTCTTCGCTAGGGCTGTTACGAACGAACCATCGGCTTGGCTGCGTCAGTAATGAGTGGTGCTCGCTAGGGCTGTTACGAACGAACCATCGGCTTGGCTGCGTCAGTAATGAGTGGTGCTCGCTAGGGCTGTTACGAACGAACCATCGGCTTGGCTGCGTCAGTAATGAGTGGTGCTCGCTAGGGCTGTTACGAACGAACCATCGGCTTGGCTGCGTCAGTAAGTGGTCCTCGCTAGGGCTGTTATGAACGAAACATCGGTTTGGCTGCGTCTGTAAGTGGTTGATGTTGAAGTGTTGCTTTACGTCCAGATGATGATGTTGAAGTGTTGCTTTACGTCCAGATGATGATGTTGAAGTGTTGCTTTACGTCCAGATGATGATGTTGATGTGTTGCTTTATGTCCAGATGATGATGTTGAAGTGTTGCTTTACGTCCAGATGATGATGATGAAGTGTTGCTTTACGTCCACACAAACCGTAGGCTTATTAGTGACGGGAGCCCGGGACGGCCACCTCGACTTTCACACAGTTCCTGACCTCTGAGGCAGTTAGAGTTGAGTGTTGCTTTACGTCCACAGAGACCACAAGGACTGTTAGTGACGGAAGCCCAGGACGGACACCTCGACTTTCACACAGTTCCTGAGCTCTGAGATACTACAATTCAATGTTGCTTTACGTCCACAGAGACCACAAGGACTATTAGTGACGGGAGCCCGGGACGGACACCTCGACTTTCACACAGCTCCTGGGCTCGGAGTAAGTGGTCCTCGATAGGGCTGTTACGAACGGAACATCGGCTTGGTTGCGTCAGTAAGTGGTCCTCGCTAGGGCTGTTACGAACGAAACACCGGCTTGGTTGCCTCAGTAAGTGGTCCTCACTAGGGCTCAATGTCATTTCCATTGCTGAAAACTCGGAAATACTGACAGGCTCGCTCATGCACACAAAATTCCGCTATCTCAACATAACTAAAATGATACCGGTTGAAGGAAAGTTACCCTTATGTCGGCAAGATAGTTACTAATCTACCGGTTTTGATGTTAGAAAGCATCTGAACCGAGAGTCAAAAGACACATTTACAAATTCTATAGTGTTATTTACTAGTTTTTTATTATTAATATAATTATAGTTATTATGTTTGGATAATGACAATTAGGCGCTTTTGACGCAGGTATGCAGTTAACTCTGTGAGTCAAAAACACATCTGTATGATTATGTAGTGATAATTACAATTATGAAGACATAATTACGATTATGTGGACATACTTATCATACGTGCTTTTGACACCAGTAAGCTGAGGTAGTATTAGTAACTGATGCTGAGATTGCCTTGACCTGTGACGTCAGTACAGCAACATTGCTGCTGAGTTTGCCTTGACCTATGACGTCAGTACAGCAACATTGCTGCTGAGATTGCCTTGACCTGTGACGTCAGCAGCCATTATTGACTGTATATGGTAACAGAGGAGGCTTTAAAAAAAATTGCTTATGAAAGGTTTTGTTCGAAACAAAGCAACAACGACTGGTAAATTCGCCCAAACAACAAATTACAGGGCCGGATGTCTGCACGCTTTTTGGATTGGACCTCTTTTATTTGCTGATGAAGTCGTGTTCTCTCTCTCTCTCTCTCTCTCTCTCTCTCTCTCTCTCTCTCTCTCTCTCTCTCTCTCTCTCTCTCTCTCTCTCTCTCTCTCTCTCTCTCTCATCTGTGTGTGTGTGTGTGGTGATTGCGTGCATGTATGTGTATGTGTGTGTGCTTGCGTGCATGTGCGCGCGCGTGTGTGTATATGTATGTTTATTTGCTTGCGCCGGTGCATTTGTACGTCTTTGTGTCAGTTTGTGTACGTGCTTGCGAGCGCGGGTGTGTGTGTGTGTGTGTGTGTGTGTGGGTGTGTGTGTGTGGTGTGTGTGTGTGTGTGTGTGTGTGTGTGTGTGTTGTGGGTGGTGGTGGTGGTGTGTGTGTGTGTGTGTGTGTGGGTGGTGTGGTGTGGTGTGTGGTGTGTGGTGTGCGTGCGTGCGTGCGTGGTGAGTGGTGTGTGTGTGTGTGTGTGTGTGTGTGTGTGTGTGTGTGTGTGTGTGTGTGTGTGTGTGTGTGTGTGTGTGTGTGTGTGTGTGTGTGTGTGTGTGTGTGTGTGTGTGGGAGAGAGAGAGAGAGAGAGTGTGTGTGTGTGTGTGTGTGTGTGAGAGAGAGAGAGAGAGAGAGAGAGAGAGAGAGAGAGAGAGAGAGAGAGAGAGAGAGAGAGAGAGAGAGAGAGAGAGAGAAGCGTGTGTGTGTGTGTGTGTGTGTGTGTGTGTGTGTGTGTGTGCGTGCGTGAGTTACAGGTGACAAAGTCTATAAAAAGGAAATGACAGATAAGCCTGGTGCAAACAATAGGTCATTTTAGTCCTGAAACGGAATCAACATCCCATGGTGACAGCCACATGGATTGTGTTACTGATGCTGTGAATACGTGTGGACTGGCCACCTACCCTCACCAACAGCCGTGTGATGTAGTATAGGGATGTGCTATTATGTTGGAGGCCTATAGGGATGTGCTATTATGTAGGAGGCCTATGCGGATGTGGTATGATGCAGGGTTCTACGCCTTTTTACGCAACGCTGTTCTTGCATGAACTTTTGACTGAACAAATTTGAAAGTCCTGCCTGAAATAGAATCCTTGTAGCTGAGGACAACCCACACACAGTCGATAAAAATGGCTCCTTTCAAAATGTCGTCCACAGCTCTAAGTGGGCAAGGCGAAGCGACAACAAATGCCCTGTGTGTCCGTGCCAGTTCTGAAGGCGTGTGAGTAGGTCGGACGATGAGAGCTGGAAGAAGCACTCAGAAGTTCACATGAGAAAGTTCCGGTCCACACGAGCAGCCCCTCAGCAAGTCGGAAACTCGGCCTGAGTGTCTTTTGCCGTGTCCGACGTTGAGTGGCTGTTTCGACTCCTCGTCGCCACGTCACAGGGCACATTTTGTGACGTCATCTTTAGATCGCAGCCGGAGAACAATCACAGTTTCCCACGCGTCAGTAACTCCTGATGTTGACGTGTCTGAGGTAGAATCAACACACAACCAATAACGCTCGAAATATGTAACATAAGAACAACAACAAAGACCCGGGTCGCCTACGGTTATTTTGGTTGACTTCTGTGCTGTGATGTGCTGTGCTGTGTGTGTGTGTGTGTGTGTGTGTGTGTGAGTGTGAGTGTGTGTGTGTGTGTGTGTGGGGGGGGGGGGGGGGGGTCTTTCCTGTTTAGCTTCTTGTGACTTAAATTGCTCGTAGTCATCGTTGTTTTCCGCTTGAGGTGTCTGGACGAGGATCGTAGTATATAATTTGAATTTTGTAGAAAGTTTGCTTGTTAGAGGTTCGCGCTTTATAAGCATTTCATTATTATCATTAAGCTCTCTCGAATGTGTGTGTGTGTGTGTGTGTGTGTGTGTGTGTGTGTGTGTGTGTGTGTGTGTGTGTGTGTGTGTGTGTGTGTGTGTGTGTGTTGTGTGTGTGTGAAATCATTATTATTATAAATCATCAGACAACAGGAAATAGGGCAAAAAAAATGTTAGAACACAGCTTGAAATCTATTTTATATTGGGGATTCTTTTTTTATGCAGTGCAAAAATCACTGCTTTTGTACCCTATGAATTTTAGAGATCACGGACAGCGGGCAGCCTGCTAAGAGAGAATTGCAATAGTCAACCCGGGACAGTACAAGTGAGACAAGACTTTGTGTGGCGTCAAGTGAGTGGTACTGTTGAATACAGCTGATTCGACGAAGTTCAAGGTAGTTCCTGGTAGAAACCAAGGTTTCTGAGTGAATCGGAAAAAATAACTTTAGTTGACAGATGAACAAAGATGCAGTGGGTCTTAGAGTTCTGAAAAATTAAATAGCATTGCTTCAATCTTGTCTTCGTTTTGCTGAAGTTTACTGTCAGTCATCCAGTCTTCGATGTCACATACCCAGTCCTGAACACCTGAGGCAGTCTGGTCTATGTCAGAGGGTTTAGAGGATCTGTGAAGCTGAGTATCATCAGCAAACAGGTGATGCTCCATATGGCGACTTTGTAGTATATGAGTAAGTGGTTGAATGTACAGGGCGAACAGAATGAGCCTAGGGACTAAACCTTGAGGCACACCAAAGGACAGCAAGGTCAGACTGAATGCTGTTTACGGAGATGATTTGCTGACGGTCTGAAAGATATGACTGAAACCAGTTGAGAGCAGAACCAGAAATACCAAGGTAAATTTGGAGACGATCTAGGAAGATGTGCTGGTCGATCATGTCAGATGCAGCTGACAGGTCCAATAAGGTCAGAACAGAAACTTTGCCACTGTCAGAGGCTGCGAGAAGGTGATTTCAGAGCACACAGAGAAGCACTGTCTCTGTGTTGTGGCCGTGACGGTAAGCGGACTGAAAAGTGTACGTGTTTGTTCTTGGTCAAAAGTTCTCTCAGCTGGGAAAGGACGACTTTTTCCAGCAACTTGGAGAGAAAGAGGAGGTTCGAGACAGGACGATAATATTTAAGTTGGCTGGGATCAAGATTGCGTTTCTTTAGCAAAGGTTTTACGAAAGAAGTCTTCAATTCAGAAGGGAAGGCAGCGGACTGTAGAGAGTATTGTTTACCAAGTAGTCAAAGAGGGAAAGAGCGAACCAATGCACACTAGTAACAATGAGGTAGGCATTCAGAATTTCAAGAATCTTCTCATCACACGCAGGCCACAGGCTTGAAATCAACAAGGGAAGTTTCAACATGAGGTGCAGCAATGGGTATTTGTCTGGGCGGCACGCTATCGAGTTTGTTTCAAATTATTTCAGTTTTTGTTGCAAAGAAATGTCTAAATACATTTGGCAGTTGGTGAGGAGTCCCGATAGTAGGTAGGGGCGAAGCGTTTGTTTTCCCAAGCATCACATTCGTAACAGAGAATAACATCTTGCGAGATAGTCCAAATTTTGGCGTCGGCGACCTCTGTGGTGAACCAGGGTGCTGATCTGTCGGGTTGTATCTTGCGGGTGGTAGCAGGAGCATGGGTGTGCAAAAAGGGCCTGCAACTGAGTGTACGCAGCAACGCCGCGGTCTGGGTGGAGTGGCAGAGCACGGGTGTTGTCTGATCCGAGGGCAACACAGTCAGTCCCACCAATAGTTCTGCGGACAGTGGTGACAGGAGAGGAAGAAGGCAGTCGATCCGAAATTTCTCTTCCCTGTTGCCGCAACGCTAACAACTGTCCTGGATTTTCTGTTTAGTAAGCAGGAACAGATTCTTGGATAAGTGTTAACATATACTCTCTGTGTGGAACTGCGACTTTAGTTCTTCATCGATTATTAAACCCAATAATCGCGACCTTGCATATTTGCTCAACGGGATTCTTTCCGAGTGCGAGATTAACGGTCAGGGTATAGGCTGATGTTTTTGTCTTGCAGTTCATACCACGCATTTTGTTTCATGAGGATGAGTTACCATGCGACTCAGACAGACAGAAAGAGACAGACTCTCTAACAGAGAAAGAGAAACGGACAGACTGAACTGACATACAGAGACAGAGAAAGACAGCCAGATAAAGAACAGCGACGACAGCAGCTGCTAGCTCTTGTTATTTTACCTGCACCACCTACCGCTCCGGTTTATACAACGGATGATACGTTGCACACAAGCACACATTTTTTTCAACGATCTATTCTTCCAATGCGTAATTGTGCTGAACATACACTTTCAACAAAACTGTATTCTACACACACACACACACACACACACACACACACACACACACACAACACACACACACACACACACACACACACACACACACACACACACACACACACACACACACACACACACACCAACAAAATCATCGTGAATTGCAAACTAACAATTTAACGCAGACTACAACACAAAACCATCATAGACTAAATACAACACAAACTTGTCAAAACCACCGCAGACTACAGAACAAATCTACCCAAACAGCCACAGACTATAACACAAATCTACCCAAACAGCCACAGACTATAACACAAACCTGTCAAAACAGCCATAGACTACAGAACAAATCTACCCACACAGCCACAGACTATAACACAAACTTGTCAAAACCACCGCAGACTACAGAACATATCTACCCAAACAGCCACAGACTATAACACAAACCTGTCAAAACAACCATAGACTAAAAGACAAATCTATCAAAACAACCACAACTACAACAGAAACATATCAAAACAAGCATAAGCCATAACACAAACCTATCAAAACCACCATAGACTAGAACCTAACAAAATGACCATAGACTGCAACATGACAAACCTACCAAAACAAGCATAGACGACAACACAAATCTATCAAAAAAACATTATGACACAAATACAACGCAGTTCACACCACAGTTTTGAACTGAAGGCTTCCACTGACTTGCGAGAAAAGTTTGTTTTACGATATCTTCTGGCAATTTAAAAAACAACGATAACCACATCGTCAAAATAAATAATACATATTTCATATTCATGTGGTTTGTCCCATTTAAAAAAGAAGAAGATACACCTGGGAGTCTGTTTGCCATTGAAACCGCAGTATACATATATCTTGACATTAAAACTTGGCATAAACAGAATCACAACAAATTGTCAGGATCGAAGAAAAGTCCAAATGTCGGTCGAGAACATCATAAAGTATTAATCACACGTATATATACATACAAATACAAACGTGACGTTTTACTTAAAATAAACTTTACAACTTTTGAGACACTTTCCACTTCCGCTTTCGAGACACTTTCCTTGAAAAACATTGTGAATAAAGAATCTAGGTCTAAGTCTTTTGGCGCTATGTTGCCGCCTGTGGTCAAATCTTTATTACGCCAGGCTGTCTCCCACAAGGCGGGAGGGGGGTGGAGATGGAAAATCCTAGGACAGAAAGGGGGTGGGGGCTACACCTGAGCAAGGGATGGAATGCCCAGGACTGAAATAGAGGGGGGGGGGGGGGGGGGAGGCTTCACCTAAGTGTCAAGATTGAGAACTCATTTGGACTTTGTTTATTGCATTAATTAAGCTAATTAAGTGTAATAATGATAATTACAATTCATGTTGGTAATTAGTATGTGTGTCTACTAAATTATCTCTTGTATCTAACCTGAGTGTGATCAGCTGTGTCGGTGAAAACTGCAATGTTAGCAGAGACGTAACAAGTGAAATTCTTGCGCAAGAAAGTCCACGAAAACACATCGTGGCTTCGAGAACACCATTTTTCTTGTCTGTCTAAACTGGTCGACCTAATGCGAGTACTGAGTTAACATGCCGGGTATTGACTTGCCTACCTGGAAGTCAGTTCAGTGACATTTGTAATGCTGTTATGGTGTTTTACACCCGGAGTGTGAAAGACTGTATAACTTCTGCAGGATAAGGTGTCAGCTGTCTGTGCAGCTGTGTATCTGTTCTGCTACAGTTTCGAGGAGCTTCGCGGGACGAGAGTTCGCGGAACTGACTGCCTTTGAGTAACGTACGATACGTCATTATTTCCCTCTGCTTCCAGGAGCGACGAGCGAACTTCTAGTTATTTTTGCTTTGTTTCTTTGTGTCGACAGAAAGGTGCGACAAGTCGACAGTGTATTGGACACTTGAGCGAAGCTGGTTTGCCCTTCGTAATCTTTCGCGCAAGAAATCGCGAAAGGTCTTTGCATCGTTTTTCCGGTCTGTCCAGAAGATCACGAAAGCTTGGGGGGAAAATGCGTTTGGGGGCATCCTATAGCACGAGCAACAAGTTTCTGCTAGTTGCCAGACAAACTCTTGACTACGGGCCTTCAAAAATGCCCTTAAAGTTGGCAGTGTAGACTTTGCGATTTCACTGTCACCGCCTTCCATTGTGAAGAAAGTAGGCACCGGAAGTAAAAACAGCCATGGGACTTAAGCGATGCCAGGTAAAAGTCAAGGGAGTTAACAACCCCGCCTGAACCGCCCCTGTTAATATGACGTCGAATGGTAGCTAGGCCGTGAAGGTGAAGGCCAGGCTCTGCGATTAACAAAACAACAACAACAACAACAAAACTGAAGCAAGATTGACGGCTAGCGTTCTAAAATAAGATCCAAACACATAAAAGTTTCAAAATAACGCCATTTATTAGACTATTTATTAGGCTCTGTGATAGTCTAGGCTGCGTTGTCTGTTTTCTCGCGCTAACATTGATTAGCCAAGTTGCCAATTTTACGGTGCGTTGCCACACAACGAATTTGTTATTTAACCGAATACGTTACTAGTGGTAGTAATTACGTATTGAAGGATAATCTTGTAACTGTTGAAGGTGTGTTGAGTTAGTGTTATACTGATTTATTGTGCATATATTTTATTAGCTGAAAAATGTAGTGTTTAAATAAAACCTGTATACACAGTTTTGTGAATATGCACAGTTGTTGATTTGAGAGGAGTATGCAAGTTTGTATGGTGACACTCAGCAAAGGAAAGGAAATCTCTGGACTGAAATGGGGGGACGGGGGCGCTACACCTTAGCAAGGGAAGGAAATCACTGGACTGAAATGGGGGGTAGGGGCTGGGGGGGGGGGGGGGGGGCTAACACCAAGCAAGTGATGGAAATTGGGAGCGGGAAGAAATGACAAACCACGTGTCCACCGTTGGAACCTCGACTGAAAGCACAGAAAAACCAACTCAGTCACGAAGAAGAGCGTTGCCGATTTCAGCCACATGTCCTTTCTGGCCTCAGCGCTGTCCCGCCCTCCATGTTGCAGCAGAGTCCTTGTCAGCCGGACGTCGCCGTGCCACCAGTGCCGCTCAACCGCGACGAGGATAGCGGTGCCTGGAGTAGCGGGACCTGATGGTACACACGCACCTCCCGCTGGCGTTCCTCCTCCTCACGAAGTTCCTGGGGCAAGAACGTGAGCACGGGTTGGCCGTCGTCGGCGCTGCTGTCGTGGTTGGGGTAGTCGTAGTGGTGGTGCTCTCGGTGGTGGAGGGGGGCAGGCCGTGCTGTCGGTCGTTGCCGGAGTGGACCACCTGGCGGTTCCGGCTGGCCAGCCAGGCCTCGATTTCCGCCTGAGTGGCGTTGGGCTCGGCGCCAATAGCGGCTTTCAGTGTGCACCTGTACAGCCAGTCATTGCATTGCTTAAAATCATGCAATGCATAAGCTGGAAACGTTCCTGATCTTTAAAATACCACGAACCCTTACATTGGGCTATTTTTTGGTGTTAGCCCGGATGGGAAATATTCTGATTACTCAAACTGATGCACTGTACAAGCTGACACTGTTTCGGATCTTTAAAATTCAAACATCCGTGTTATGGCTGATTTTAAAGTTCACATGAATACCAACAATTATGATTACCGAAAGCAATGCACTAATAAAGTTAAAGTGTTCCAGATCTTTAAATTATAGCGAACCCTTTTTGGCAAGACAGCAAGATAAATTGATGGCTCACTGGCTTTCAACACTCGTGCAACCGCATAGGTCACGTGGTGGACAAGGCCAGGCAGAAGGGGGGTAGCGAAAGAGGAAAGGGCGACAGTGAGACAGCCGCTACTTACTCGCACCAGTCGTGATCATAGTACATGTTGCACGTTCTCTCCTCTTCCTCGCCCTCCTCGCAACACGGTGCCTCGTCCTGACAGCGACAGCTGCACGTCTCATCGTCCCACACCTGGTCGTTGGAACAACGGTCAAAACGCAGGCACTGACACTTGCACTGGTGGGCGATGAACCTGCAACACGCAATGTCAGACGGTCGTTGAGCAACACGCAAAGTGAGACGGTCGTTGAGCGACACACAAAGTGAGACGGTCGTTGAGCAACACACAAAGTGAGATGGTCGTTGAAGATGATGTGATATTGAAACATAACAAGAAGCAGACATAGAACAAATACTGAATAATTGATTTGAAGAAGCAAAAGAAGAAGAATTGGATAGATAATTTATTTTTATTTTTAACACCCAGTCAACCGGTTATATCAGTGTAGAAGAAAAGGATAATAACTTTTCTTCTTCTTACCATTATTTTTATTATTCTAGACAGTTGCTTTTATAAAGTGCGCTTCCGGTGGTTCTTATGCACACACACACACACACACGCACACAAGGGTAGGGTGGGGCCGAAAAACCGGAGTGCAAGGGCAAGGAGTCTTGTATAAGCTCAGCACAGAAACACAGTATTAATGTGTAGAAACGGTAACACATACATTGGTGTACAGTATCAATGTGTAGAAACGGTAACACATACATTGGTGTACAGTATCAATGTGTAGAAACGGTAACACATACATTGGTGTACAGTATCAATGTGTAGAAACGATAACACATACATTGGTATACAGTATCAATGTGTAGAAACGATAACACATACATTGGTATACAGTATCAATGTGTAGAAACGATAACACATACATTGGTGTACTCACACTCTACAAGTATTATAGCTGACCCACACAACAACAACAAATGGTTCTTGACTAATAACGTCCCGCCAGCCGCCCAGGACCACCATGGGACAGAGAAATGGCGCCAACTTGCAGGCCATATCAAAGCCTTACTGTTCCTAATTGGAGGTGGGGTCCCTCCATTGACTGTTTAGTGTACGTTAGGGGGGGTGTTAGTAACTTACTGTTGGTGGGGTATCAGTGACATATTGTTTATAATGGGGGTGGGGTGGGTATCAGTGACATATTGTTTGTGGTTGATGGTGGGGTATCAATGACTTATTGTTTGCATCAACGAAGTTGGGGTGGGTGTCAGTGATTTAACGTTTGTAGTAGGGGTACATTATCAGTTATTTACAGTTTGTGTTTGGGGGTTGGGTATTAGTGACCTTATGTCTGTAGCTGGGGTTGGGTATCAGTGACCTTATGTCTGTAGTTGGGGGTTGGGTATTAGTGACCTTATGTCTGTAGTTGGGGGTTGGGTATTAGTGACCTTATGTCTGTAGCTGGGGGTTGGGTATTAGTGACCTTATGTCTGTAGTTGGGGGTTGGGTATTAGTGACCTTATGTCTGTAGCTGGGGGTTGGGTATTAGTGACCTTATGTCTGTAGCTGGGGGTTGGGTATTAGTGACCTTATGTCTGTAGCTGGGGGTTGGGTATTAGTGACCTTATGTCTGTAGCTGGGGGTTGGGTATTAGTGAATTTATGTCTGTAGGGTTTGGGGGGTTTGGGGATTAGTGACCTTATGTCTGTAGCTGGGGGTTGGGTATCAGTGATCTTATGTCTGTAGTTGGGGGTTGGGTATTAGTAACCTTATGTCTGTAGTTGGGGGTTGGGTATTAGTAACCTTATGTCTGTAGTTGGGGGTTGGGTATTAGTAACCTTATGTCTGTAGTTGGGGTTGGGTATTAGTAACCTTATGTCTGTAGTTGGGGTTGGGTATTAGTAACCTTATGTCTGTAGTTGGGGGTTGGGTATTAGTGACCTTATGTCTGTAGTTGGGGGTTGGGTATTAGTAACCTTATGTCTGTAGTTGGGGGTTGGGTATTAGTAACCTTATGTCTGTAGTTGGGGGTTGGGTATTAGTAACCTTATGTCTGTAGTTGGGGGTGGGTATTAGTAACCTTATGTCTGTAGTTGGGGGTTGGGTATTAGTGATCTTATGTCTGTAGTTGGGGGTTGGGTATTAGTAACCTTATGTCTGTAGTAGGGGTTGGGTATTAGTAACCTTATGTCTGTAGTTGGTATTAGTAACCTTATGTCTGTGGTTGGGGTTGGGTATTAGTAACCTTATGTCTGTGGTTGGGGGTTGGGTATTAGTGACCTTATGTCTGTGGTTGAGGGTTGGTATTAGTGACCTTATGTCTGTGGTTGGGGGTTGGGTATTAATGACCTTATGTCTGTGGTTGAGGGTTGGTATTAGTGACCTTATGTATGTAGCTGGGGGTTGGGTATTAGTGACCTTATGTCTGTAGTTGGGGGTTGGATATTAGTGGCTTACTGTTTGTAGTAGGACTGGAGTTTCAGTATCAGTGACTTGCTGCTTGTAGCTGGGGTGGGTAGTAGTGAGTTACTGCTTGTAGTTTGGTGAGTATCAGTGTCTTACTCAGTTACTGCTTGTAGTTGGGGTGGGTATCAGTGTCTTACTCGGTTACTGCTTGGAGTTGGGGTGGGTATCAGTGACCTGTTATTTGTAGTTGGGGTGGGTATCAGTGACTTACACAGTTATTGCTTGTAGTTGGGGTGGGTATCAATGACTTACTCAGTCACTGCTTGTAGTTGGGGTGGATATCATTGACGTACTGATTGTAGTAGGGGTGGGTATCAATGACTTCAGTTACTGCTTATAACTGAGGTGGGTATCAGACTTCTGCTTGTAGTTGGGTGGGATCAGTACTCACTTTTGTGTATTGGGGTGGGTATCAGACTTAGATTACTGCTTGTAGTTGGGGTGGGTATCAGTGACTCGTACTGCTTGTAGTTGGGGTGGGTATCAGTGTCTACTGCTTGTAGTTGTGGTGGGTATCAGTGACTTACTGCTTGTAGTTGGGGTGGGTATCAGTGACTTACTGCTTGTAGTTGGGGTGGGTATCAGTGACTTTTCAGTTACTGTTTGTAGATGGGGCGGGGTATCAGTGATGTACTGTTTGTAGTTGGGGTGGGTATCAGTGACTTACTGCTTGTAGTTGGGGTGGGTATCAGTGACTCACTGCTTGTAGTTGGGGTGGGTATCAGTGATTTTCTCAGTTACTGCTTGTAGTTGGGGTGGTATCAGTGATTCTCACTGCTTGTAGTTGGGGTGGGTATCAGTGACTTCTCAGTTACTGCTTGTAGTGGGGGTGGTATCAGTGAATGTACTGCTTGTAGTTGGGGTGGGTATCAGTGACTTACTGCTGGTGGTTGGAGTGGGTATCAGTGACTACTGTTTGTAGTTGGGGTGGTATCAGTGACTTACTGCTTGTGGTTGGGTGGTATCAGTGACTACTGCTTGTAGTTGGGGTGGGTATCAGTGACTTACTGCTGGTGGTTGGGGTAGGGTATCAGTGACTTACTGTTTGTAGTTGGGGTGGGTATCAGTGACTTACTGCTTGTGTTGGGTGGGTGTCAGTGACTTACTGCTTGTAGTTGGGGTGGGTATCAGTGACTTAGCTGTTGTAGTTGGAGTGGGTATCAGTGACTTACGTTACTGTTGTGATTGGGGTGGGTATCAGTGACTTACTGCTGGTGGTTGGGGTGGGTGTCAGTGACTTACTGCTTGTAGTTGGGGTGGGTGTCAGTGACTTACTGTTTGGTGGTTGGGGTGGGTGTCAGTGACTTACTGATGGTGTTGGGGTGGGTATCAGTGACTTACTGTTTGTAGTTGGGGTGGGTATCAGTGACTTACTGCTGGTGGTTGGGGGGGTATCAGTGACTTACTGCTTGTAGTTGGGGTGGGTATCAGTGACTTACTGCTGGTGGTTGGGGTGGGTATCAGTGACTTACTGCTGGTGGTTGGGGTGGGTGTCAGTGACTTACTGCTGGTGGTTGGGGTGGGTGTCAGTGAGCTACTGCTGGTGGTTGGGGTGGGTGTCAGTGACTTACTGCTGGTGGTTGGGGTGGGTGTCAGTGAGCTACTTCTGGTGGTTGGGGTGGGTGTCAGTGACTTACTGCTGGTGGTTGGGGTGGGTGTCAGTGAGCTACTTCTGGTGGTTGGGGTGGGTGTCAGTGACTTACTGCTGGTGGTTGGGGTGGGTGTCAGTGAGCTACTTCTGGTGGTTGGGGTGGGTGTCAGTGAGCTACTGCTGGTGGTTTGGGTGGATATCAGCGACTTACCGCTTGCGAGGTCCACAGTCGCGAGGAGACAATCTGCACACGGCCTGGCACGACAGGTGGCGCTCCACCTCCACACTGCTGAAGCCCTCCCACTGCATATTGAATGCACCCGGGTACAGGTACCTGGCCCGCAACACCTGCAAAGGGGGTGGGCGTGGGAGGTCTTCTTATTTGATAGTAAAGCATGATCAACTGTGAAGGTTTATATGAAAGCGAGTTAGTAAGCAGGCCTTAATATTTAAGGCCAAGTCAACCGGGAAGATTCATCACACCGAAAAAAAACACAGCTCTCTAGCTCTGGGATCATTATATTAATTCGTCTGCAGCGCTATGTCTGTTGGCTATTGCATCACTATGTCTGTTGGCTATTGGATCACTATGTCTGATGGCTGTTGCATCACTATGTTGGCTATTGCATCACTATGTCTGATGGCTGTTGCATCACAATGTCTGATGGCTATTGCATCACTATGTCTGATGGCTATTGAATCGCCATGTCTGTTGGCTATTACATTACTATGTCTGATGGCTGTTGCATCACAATGTCTGATGGCTATTGCATTGCTATGTCTGATGGCTATTGTATCGCCATGTCTGTTGGCTATTACATTACTATGTCTGTTTGCTGTTGCCGGCATCACTATGTCTGTTGGCTATTGCATCGCTATGTCTCTTGGCTATTGTATCACTATGTCTGTTGGCGATTACATTACTATGTCTGTTGGCTGTTGCATCGGCTATAACTGATGGCTGTTGCATCACTATGTCTGTTGGCTATTGTATCGCCATGTCTGTTGTCCATTGCATCACTATGCCCGTTGGCTGTTGGGCGTTTGGCATAAAGTGGTGTTTTCGATGACACGGCTAGGTAAGCTCCACTCCTAGCATTCTATCGTTTCTGATGACGTGGCAAGGTATGCTTCTCTCCTAGCTTTTGTCTTTGTTTATGACGTGGCTAGCTACGCTTATCTCCTAGCTTCAGTCGTTTCCGATAACACGACTAGCTATGCTTATCTCCTAGCTTTTGTCTTTCTGATGACGTGGCTAGCTATGCTTATCTCCTAGCTTTTGTCGTTTCTGATGACGTGGCTAGCTACGCTTATCTCCTAACTTTTCTCGTTTCTGATGACGTGGCTAGCTATGCTTTTCTCCTAGCTTTTGTTGTTTCCGATGACGTGGCTATATATAGCAATGCTTCTCTCCGAGCTTTCTGTCGTTTCTGATGACATGGCTACAATGCTTCTCTCACAGCATTCTGTCGTTTCTGATGACATGGATACAACGCTTCACTCACAGCATTCTGTCGTTTCTGATGACATGGCTACAATGCTTCACTCACAGCATTCTGTCGTTTCTGATAACCTGGCTACAATGCTTCACTCAGAACATTCTGTCGTTTCTGATGACATGGCTACAATGCTTCACTAAGAACATTCTGTCGTTTCTGATGACATGGCTACAGTGCTTCACTCACAGCATTCTGTCGTTTCTGATGACATGGCTACAGTGCTTCACTCACAGCATTCTGTCGTTTCTGATGACATGGCTACAATGCTTCACTCAGAACATTCTGTCGTTTCTGATGACATGGCTACAATGCTTCACTCACAGCATTCTGTCGTTTCTGATGACATGGCTACAATGCTTCTCTCACAGCATTCTGTCGTTTCTGATGACATGGATACAACGCTTCACTCACAGCATTCTGTCGTTTCTGATGACATGGCTACAATGCTTCACTCATAGCATTCTGTCGTTTCTGATGACATGGCTACAATGCTTCACTCAGAACATTCTGTCGTTTCTGATGACATGGCTACAATGCTTCTCTCACAGCATTCTGTCGTTTCTGATGACATGGCTACAATGCTTCACTAAGAACATTCTGTCGTTTCTGATGACATGGCTACAATGCTTCTCTCACAGCATTCTGTCGTTTCTGATGACATGGATACAACGCTTCACTCACAGCATTCTGTCGTTTCTGATGACATGGCTACAATGCTTCACTCACAGCATTCTGTCGTTTCTGATAACCTGGCTACAATGCTTCACTCAGAACATTCTGTCGTTTCTGATGACATGGCTACAATGCTTCACTAAGAACATTCTGTCGTTTCTGATGACATGGCTACAGTGCTTCACTCACAGCATTCTGTCGTTTCTGATGACATGGCTACAATGCTTCACTCACAGCATTCTGTCGTTTCTGATGACATGGCTACAGTGCTTCACTCACAGCATTCTGTCGTTTCTGATGACATGGCTACAGTGCTTCACTCACAGCATTCTGTCGTTTCTGATGACATGGCTACAATGCTTCACTCAGAACATTCTGTCGTTTCTGATGACATGGCTACAATGCTTCACTCACAGCATTCTGTCGTTTCTGATGACATGGCTACAATGCTTCACTCAGAACATTCTGTCGTTTCTGATGACATGGCTACAATGCTTCACTCACAGAATTCTGTCGTTTCTGATAACATGGCTTCAATGCTTCACTCACAGCATTCCGTCGTTTGCGATCAGGTCGCCAGTTATACATCACTCCTAGCATTCCATCGTTTCTGATGACGTGGCTATCCTAGCATTATATCGTCCCCGACACGTGGCTAGCTATGCTATAATCCTAGCATACTATTGCTACCGATGACTGTGTTCCTCTACCAGCAGTCCATCTTTGCCAATGACATGGCTAGCTGTTCCACTACATGCTCCATCTTTGCCAATGACGACACAGCTGCACATCGTAGGCCATCTGTTGTAAGCCTTCGTAACTTCGGCACATGTACCTTTTACGAGCAACAAACGGACAGACAGACAATTATTTTACAGGAAAATGATGAAAAACAAAAGTGACCTGGTACATCTGTTGTGGTAATGTAGTTCTTTCTCTTCCTTTATGAGCACCCCACAATCACCATTTTGATTACTCTGCTACTTTTACACGTTTGGTTATTCTACTACTATTTTACTGTTAGGATAATATTGGTGTGTTTCCATGCCACTGGCCTTCTCTTGTCGAAATTATGGACACGGGATCTTTAACGAGCGCAAAGAGCTTCATGCGTGCTATACATACGAAGGGGAGACAGGCACTGACGAGTCTACTCAAAAACCTGTGCGGACACGGAAGAACGACAAAACGGTCCTTCGCCGTGTTGCGTGCCAGAGTCGGGCCATGGCCACTGGATTTACAGTCCACAGCGCGTTAGCCAGTCAGCTACCAACTGCCGTCGTGGTTCAGTGTAGCCCACTGACCGACGTTCTCAAGATTGTCCAGTCTTCCTCACCTTGAGCACAATCTTCTCCTTGTAGCGGGGTTCGCAGGAAAGGAACTGGGTGGGGCAACAGCCACCACATCGCTGTACCATGGTGCACTCCGGATAATAGGCGATCTGGTTGTCCGAGTAGTCCAGGGGCAGCCGCACGGACATGTTGCGCGGTGAACACTCGTCTGAAGTGGCCATCAGTCCCCCTGCGTAGCACAAGTCAAGTCGGGTGTAAACGGGGCAGTTTACATGCTGTATTTACTACCAGGCTGTATCCAAAAAATTTTTTTTTATTAAATGAGGCATTTTCTGTGGCTGACCTTACTACCAGGCTGTATCAGTTTTATTTTTATTTATTAAATGAGGCATTTTTCTGTGGTTGACCGTCTGCTAGGCTGTATAAATATTGTTATTATTTATTAAATGAGGCATTTTTCTGTGGTTGACCGTCTGCTAGGCTGTATAAAAATTGGGTAATTATTTATTAAATGAGGCATTTTTCTGTGGTTGACCGTCTGTCTAGGCTGTATAAATATTGTTATTATTTATTAAATGAGGCATTTTTCTGTGGTTGGCCGTCTGCTAGGCTGTATAAATATTGTTATTATTTATTAAATGAGGCATTTTTCTGTGGTTGGCCGTCTGCTAGGCTGTATAAATATTGTTATTATTTATTAAATGAGGCATTTTTCTGTGGCTGACCGTCTGCTAGGCTGTATAAATATTGTTATTATTTATTAAATGAGGCATTTTTCTGTGGCTGACCGTCTGCTAGGCTGTATAAATATTGTTATTATTTATTAAATGAGGCATTTTTCTGTGGCTGACCGTCTGCTAGGCTGTATAAATATTGTTATTATTTATTAAATGAGGCATTTTTCTGTGGCTGACCGTCTGCTAGGCTGTATAAATATTGTTATTATTTATTAAATGAGGCATTTTTCTGTGGTTGATCGTCTGCTAGGCTGTATAAATATTGTTATTATTTATTAAATGAGACATTTTTCTGCTGTTCACTTTACTACTAGGTTGTATAAATATTATAATTTATTAAATGAGGCATTTTTATGTGGTTTACTTTACTGCTAGGCTGTATAATTATTGTTATTATTTGTTTAATGAGGCATTTTTATGTGGTTCACTTTACTACTAAGCTGTATAATTATTGCTATTATTTGTTAAATGAGGCATTTTTCAGTGGTTCGCTTTACCACTAAGCTGTATAATTATTGCTATTATTTGTTAAATGAGGCATTTTTCAGTGGTTCACCTTACTACTCGGCTCGGCTACATTTCAAGCGTTCGCCCAGAGCAGCATGAGATTTGGGGTGTGCAACTGTTTTATATGGCCACGCGAATGTGCCATAGATGGGACGTGTAGCTGTCAGCATAGAGTGGACATGCAGCTGTCAGCACAGTGTGGACATGTAGCTGTCAGCATAGAGCGGACAGGCAGCTGTCAGCATAGTGTGGACATGTAGCTGTCAGCATAAAGTGGACATGCAGCTGTCAGCATAGTGTGGACATGTAGCTGTCAGCATAAAGTGGACATGCAGCTGTCAGCATAGTGTGGACATGTAGCTGTCAGCATAAAGTGGACATGTAGCTGCCAGCATAGAGTGGACATGTAGCTGTGGACATGTAGCTGCCCGAATAGAGTGGACATGTAGCTGTGGACATGTAGCTGCCAGCATAGAGTGGACATGTAGCTGTGGACATGTAGCTGCCAGCATAGAGTGAACATGTAGCTGCCAGCATAGAGTGGACATGTAGCTGTGGACATGTAGCTGCCCGCATAGAGTGGACATGTAGCTGTGGACATGTAGCTGCCAGCATAGAGTGGACATGTAGCTGGCAGAAATTACCGGGGAAAGAGAGGAGGCGCAGCATATTATCTGTACCGTTTGAAGCATAGCTGGAAAACAGATGCACGCATCAAAACTTCGGGTCCATGAGTAAGCACAGGAAGTTCATTAATACAGACTGCATAGGCTCTTAATGAGTGGCTCGGGAAGTTAATAACAATAATACCAACGGGAGATTCAGCGTGTAATCCAGACTACACAGGTTCTTGGCCGCTAGCACAGGAAGTTAGTAGGACTACATAAGCCGTTTGTAGGTGTACAAAGAGTGAAACCCGAATCCATTAACTTCGGTAACGATAAAACAGAAACGATGAACCTAGTCGAGAAATCAGCTCAAGAAATCGGAAAATAATTACAGAGAGAAAAGCAAAAACAAAACATACGGCGAAGAACCCAAGAAGAATGGTAATACGTACCTCCTGTAATGACTCTTTTTCCGTCTTCGGTTTCATACGGGCTAAAAACTGCAATGAACAAACGCATACTACTTTAGAAAGACGGTGCAAAGTAAATGAATGGATCATTTAATGAGTGTGCCTGGCCAAATGGAAACCAACAACACTGCAGCAGTATCGCTGACCAGGGGAAGGCAAAACAACCTACATAACCGCAGCACTTGCAAACCAACGGCAACACTACAGCAGTGTCACTGAGAAGGGCAAAATAGAACAACACTACAGCAGTGTCACTGAGAAGGGCAAGATAAAACAACACTACAGCAGTGTCACTGAGAAGGGCATGATAAAACAACACTACAGCAGTGTCACTGAGAAGGGCAAGATAAAACAACACTACAGCAGTGTCACTGAGAAGGGCAAGATAAAACAACACTACAGCAGTGTTACTGAGAAGGGCAAGATAAAACAACACTACAGCAGTGTCACTGAGAAGGGCAAGATAAAACAACACTACAGCAGTGTCACTGAGAAGGGCATGATAAAACAACACTACAGCAGTGTCACTGAGAAGGGCATGATAAAACAACACTACAGCAGTGTCACTGAGAAGGGCATGATAAAACAACACTACAGCAGAGTCACTGAGAAGGGCATGATAAAACAACACTACAGCAGTGTTACTGAGAAGGGCATGATAAAACAACACTACAGCAGTGTCACTGAGAAGGGCAAGATAAAACAACACTACAGCAACAACGCCATACCAAACCAATGTTTAGTCTGTGTGACAATGCCATACTCATTGTCATTCAGCAACAACGCCATACCAAACCAATGTTTAGTCTGTGTGACAATGCCATACTCATTGTCATTCAGCAACAACGCCACACCACACCACACCAACATTCAGTCTGTGTGACGCTGTCCTACTCATCTCCATTCAATGCCACACCACACCAACGTTCAGTCTGTGTGACGCTGTCCTATCTATTTCCATTCAACGCCATACCACACCAACGTTTAGTCTGTGTGACTCTGTCCCAGTCATCTCCATTCAACGTCACACCACACCAATGTTTAGTCTATGTGACGCTGTCCTAGTCATCTCCATTCAACGCCACACCACACCAACGTTCAGTCTGTGTGACGCTGTCCTACTCACTGTCGCTTTCCGTGACGGGCGCACCGTCCGCCTTGGTGAGAAGGTTGATGAAGTCCATGACGTCGTGTACGCCATCGCCAGCCGTCAGCAGTTCGCGCCAGTTCCGTGGATTGGACGCGTCCCCATCGGCGGCTGGCAGCTGCTGCACGCTCACCTGTCAGCATACACACAGCACCTCAGTGTGCTGTTCATCACAAGCATGCGTGCGTGTACACCATGAACACAGACAGGTAGACACAAGCTTGTGTATGTATACACCATGAACACAGACAGGTAGACACAAGCTTGTGTATGTACACACCATGAACACAGACAGGTAGACGTCACACAAGCTTGTGTATGTATACACCATGAACACAGACAGGTAGACACAAGCTTGTGTATGTACACACCATGAACACAGACAGGTAGACACAAGCTTGTGTATGTACACACCATGAACACAGACAGGTAGACGTCACACAAGCTTGCGTACCGTATACACCATGAACACAGACAGGTAGACGTCACACAAGCTTGCGTACCGTATACACAATGAATACATACTTCCCGAGTCTTCTTCTTTGTCATACTTAAGAGAGGTTTACACAAGTGTGTTTGCCCCGTCCCTAATAAGCCGTACGGTTTCTGTGGACGTTAAGCACCATGTTTACTTACTTAGTGTGTTTGCATAGACTGACTGTGACTACAGTAAAAATAAAATATATAAAAAGTTAGATTTCAGCGGATGCGCACGTGTGTGTGTGTGTGTGTGTGTGTGTGTGTGTGTGTGTGTGTGTGTGTGTGTGTGTGTGTGTGTGTGTGTGTGTGTGTGTGTGTGTGTGTGCTGTTGCTATGATGATCTCACATCGAAGGCGGGGCCATGACCCGCTGACATCTGCTGCCTCGGGCGATCTCTCCAGTTCTGGGCTCTAACATTTGCCGACGGGATCTGGCCACACACCTGTCAGCACAGAAAGGCATGTCTTGAAAAGCTATCACACTGACGCTGCATTTAATTACTGCTGAGACTGCTACATTTACGCCTGTTTTACAGTATCAGTGTCACTGATTTCAAGAGTAAAGATGACATTATTATCTCACGAAAGAAATTGAATTCATGGCTACAGATTGCACCACATCACAATAATCAAACATTGCATTTTTAAAATCAAACAAAAAACAAAAACAAAACAGAAATCTTGTAAACACACATAATACAAAACAGCACTTATTAAGCCAGTCTCGTAATTCGTGCCCGCACGCGCACACTCACCCATACGTGCGCGCGAATTATGAGATTGGCTTAATAAGTCACACACACACACACACACACACACACACAACACACACACACACACACACACACACACACACACACACACACACACACACACACCTAGATGAGAATGTATCTGTTGCGTAGTACTGTAGCACAAATATTGTTTTGTTCTACTTCAGACTTCAGTACCCTAAATCGTCCACCAGATAGAAGTTCATAAACTTAGCAAGGACATGGCTGCTGTCATCCGCAATCACCCCAGCCTTCCGTAGCACACAACATTCGTACAGCTGACTTAAATGTTGTCTCTCACCCACAACCGTGCCACACACATTCACCACATAGTTTGGGACATTCTTGCTGTCCACACTCAAGCCATGCGCCACCGAACCGACACAGGAATGAAAACCTTAAAAATAGTTCAGTACAGCTCTGGTAGAAAGTGCGTAAAACGGCATCAGTGACATTAAATGATCTTAGCTTTTGAAGACAGAATATTCTTGGCTGACAATTCCTGTAAATACCACGAATCCGTGCTCTTGTTGAAATTAGCTTGTGTAAGATATTTCCCAGATATTTGCACTCCGCCACCCACACTTTCACCTTTCATGCCACCAATAGCTAACAGATCTGGAATGAAGGTTGGAACATTTGTGAAGTCAATAAACATTTCCTTTGTTTTCCTTATATTCAAGTCAAGAAAATTATCCGGCCTGCACCAGTTACTGAACCTTTCAAGTTCAGCAAAATAAGCACAGAGTTGAAAGGATTTTCCATAGCAGAATCGTCAGTGTATTTCAGGTTATGATTGTTACAACAATGCCTGTGGAATCATTTGCATAGAATGTAAATAGAATATGAGATAGGACCGTGCCTTGTGGAGAGCCATCGGCAATACATCGGGAAGACGAGCATAAACTTATGAGAACGGCTATCAAGAAAGTCGGCAATCCCGACTGGATCAGTCCTGGGTTAACGTCGAGTTTCACAAGTTTACATGCCACGAGTGGTGGCTGTAGGCATTAAAGACGAAAGAAAGGTCGATGGAAAGATTTGGACCTAATGAACCTGGCTTTTGAAAATAAGTGCCTGCAATGTGTCAGTGTTGTGTCTTCAGTACTTCTGGCTGCGCTTGAATGCCAACTGGTACAGTGTTTTATGGGTCGATGCAAGATGATACGTTCAAAAATGTCATTACTATAAATATTAAAGCAGTCAGACGTATTCGTTTCGAGAACAGGGATTTCGGGTGGTGTGTGTGTGTGTGTGTGTGTGTGTGTGTGTGTGTGTGTGTGTGTGTGTGTGTGTGTGTGTGTGTGTGTGTGTGTGTGTGTGTGTGTGGAGCGATGGGGTGGGGGGGGGGGGGGGTAACAGGACAGATTATAGAGGCTTTCCAAGTAGCCTAAAAGGTGCAGTGGTTTCTTTCAGAGGCCATGTGAACAACGGACTGAACACAACAGAGCTGGGAAGCACACAATTTCAAGTCTTTTACAATGTTGAGCTTCAGAAAAATGCTCTCAACGACCTTGGTATCACTCAACATCCCCCCCCCACCCCCCCATCTGACCTCCAACATCCTCCCCCACCCTGTCCCTGAAGGTCTGATCTGACTATGGGCTGACCTTGATATCACTCAGCATCCTACCCCTGATCTGACTATGGGCTGACCTTGATATCACTCAGCATCTCCCCCTGACCTGACTATGGGCTGACCTTGCATCATTCAGCATCCTCCCCCTGACCTGACTATGGGCTGACCTTGGTATCACTCAGCATCTCCCCCTGATCTGACTATGGGCTGACCTTGGTATCACTCAGCATCTCCCCCTGACCTGACTATGGGCTGACCTTGATATCACTCAGCATCCTACCTCTGATCTGACTATGGGCTGACCTTGCATCACTCAGCATCCTACCCCTGATCTGACTATGGGCTGACCTTGGTATCACTCAGCATCCTACCCCTGATCTGACTATGGGCTGACCTTGGTATCACTCAGCATCCTACCCCTGATCTGACTATGGGCTGACCTTGCATCACTCAGCATCCTACCCCTGATCTGACTATGGGCTGACCTTGGTATCACTCAGCATCCTACCCCTGACCTGACTATGGGCTGACCTTGGTATCACTCAGCATCTCCCCCTGATCTGACTATGGGCTGACCTTGGTATCACTCAGCATCTCCCCCTGACCTGACTATGGGCTGACCTTGGTATCATTCAGCATCTCCCCCTGATCTGACTATGGGCTGACCTTGGTATCACTCAGCACTCCCCCTGATCTGACTATGGGCTGACCTTGGTATCACTCAGCATCTCCCCCTGATCTGACTATGGGCTGACCTTGGTATCACTCAGCATCTCCCCCCACCCCGTCCCTGATTGACTATGAGCTAATTCTGCCCGTGAGTTTTTAGAGTTAAAACGACAATAAAAACCACTCAATTCATCTTAAAACTCCTTTCGTTTATCACTTGATATGTTGCAACTGTTTTATTCAGGTTTGGACTGTCCAGCTAGTGTTTTAAGATCTTTCATGCATCAGGTATTAGCTCAAAGAATTTAATTGAAAAAATCCTCCAGATGTGACCCTGACTTTCGAAATGAGTCGGATGGATATTAGCTAGGCCACTTTCTCATTGTGGCTGGAACTTCCCTTTTTCTTTTATTAGATACAGATTCTGTTGTCAGTAAAATCAGATTGTCCAGTCTTTTTGGCATCAGAAATTATACTCCTTATGCGCATTTTTTTTTTAAATATATAATAAACGTCATTAAAAGGTGTTTTTAACATGCATCTGCTTGCTGCTAAAGACTGTATGACGAAAACTTTGCCGATTTCTCAGAATAATAATAATAATAATAATAATAATAATAATAATAATAATAATAATAATAATAAAGAGGATTTCTAAAGCGCCCATCTACCACACAAAGTGGCAGCACAAGGCGCTTTACAATAACACTAACCACACACACACACACACACACACACACACACACACACACACACACACACACACACACACACACACACACACACACACACACACACACACACACACACACACACACATTGTCCAAATTGTTATAATAACAAGACCAGTGTAGTATCGATCTTGATAATTTTTGCATCATTTTAAAGAGAATTTGGTGCTGACAAAAGTATTA